>JARUPZ010000221.1:0-35000 GCA_031213475.1 Nereocystis luetkeana
TGAGTCAAAAAATTTAAAATTTTTATACAAAGATTTAGTATTCCCGAATTTGGTTAAGCAATTTAATTATACGAATAAACATCAAGTTCCAAAATTGGTTAAAATTCAGCTAAATCGTGGATTAGGTGTCGATGGTCAAAACAACAAAACATTACAAAAGTCTGTTGATGAAATGCGTTTAATCACAGGACAACAACCAATATTAACAAAAGCAAAGAAATCCATAGCAGGTTTTAAAGTTCGAGAAGAAATGGTTTTGGGTATAACAGTAACTCTAAGAAGTAAGAAAATGTATGCTTTCTTAGAAAATTAATTCACCTTGTTTTACCAAGAATTAGAGATTTTAGAGGTTTAAGTTTAAAAGGTTTTGACCGTAATGGTAATTATAATTTTGGATTAAAAGAGCAGTTGGTATTCCCTGAAATTAGCTATGAAAATGTAGATCAAATAAAAGGCTTTAATATTTCCATAGTAACAACAGCGCAAACAAAAACTGAAGGTATTGCTCTTCTAAAAGAGTTTGGTTTCCCATTAACTGATTAAAAAGGAGTATGAAAATATAGTGACAACAGATATTATTGCAGATACACTGACTCGCATTAGAAATGCAAATTTGGTTCGTCACCAAATTGTCCGAGTTATAAAGACGAAAGTAACGTATTCAGTTGTAAAAATTTTAAAAGAAGAAGGTTATATTTCTAATTTTGAAGAAATTGAAGTTTCTAATCGAAAATATTTATTACTTTGTTTAAAATATCATAGTCAAAAAAGACAACCAATCATTACAGGTATTAAAAGAATAAGCAAACCTGGCTTAAGGATTTATGTTAATAAAAGCAATTTACCTAATGTTTTAAGTAATTTAGGGATAGCTATATTGTCAACTTCCAAAGGAATTCTTACAAATAATAAAGCAAAAAAATTAGGCGTCGGTGGTGAAGTTATTTGTTATATTTGGTAATAAAGGTTTAAATTTATATGGGAAGAATCGGTAAATTACCTATAAAGGTACCATCTAATGTTCAAGTTGAGGTTAATCAAAACAATATCGAGGTTTCAGGACCACATGGGAAACTTTTTCGAAAAATTTCAGATTTAATTTCAGTTGAATTACGCGATAATATTATTTACGTAACTAAAAATGAAAATACAAGAATCGCTAACCAACTTTATGGTCTAAGTAGAACTTTAATTAATAATATGGTGGTTGGAGTTTCACAAAAATTTGAACGTACACTTGAACTTAAAGGGGTTGGTTATCGCGCTCAATTAAAAGATAAAGATTTAGTTCTAAATTTAGGTTATAGCCATCCTGTTTTAATAGCAATACCTATAGGTATCGAGATTAAAGTAGAAAAAAATGTAGGGATAATTATTACTGGGTTTGATAATGAACTTGTTGGTCAATTAGCTGCAACAATAAGAAGTAAACGTCCTCCTGAACCATATAAGGGTAAAGGCATACTATATAAAGGTGAAATTATTAAACGTAAAGTAGGAAAATCAGGGAAATAATAAATTATGGGAAAGAGAGAGAAGAAAATAATTAAAGGTAATAATCTTAAACCACGCTTAGCTGTTTTTCGTTCAAATAAACATATTTACGCTCAAGTTATTGATGATTCCTGTTCAAAAACCATTATAAGTTGTTCTACTTTAGAATTAGAAGTAAAAGCAAAATGCGAAAAAACTTCTAATAAACCCGCTTCAAAAATTGTTGGGGAAATTATTGGTACACGATTATTAGAAGAAAATATTAAAGAAATAATATTTGACAGAGGAAAAAAATCTTATCATGGGAGAATAAAAGAACTAGCCGAAGGTGCTAGGTTAGTTGGGTTAAATTTTTAATAATTATAGGTTTTAAATATAAATTTATTTAGTATTTTAGCACATTTATGACCACTCCAAATAAAAAAATTCGTTGGGAACAAAGGGTAGTAAAAATTTCTCGGGTTTCAAAAGTAGTAAAAGGTGGAAAAAAAATAAGCTTCCGGGCAACGGTTGTGGTTGGTGATATGGAAGAAAGAGTCGGGGTAGGTGTCGGTAAAGCTGAAGAAGTAAGTACTGCTATAAAAAAAGCAGAAACTGATGCAAAAAAAAATGTATTAACTATTCCTATTGCTGAAGGTAAAACAATTCCTCATGCTATGGTTGGTGTATCAGGTGGTTCTAAAGTTTTTATTAGACCTGCGGTACCAGGAACCGGAGTTATTGCTGGTGGTTCGGTACGTATTGTTTTAGAACTTGCAGGTATTAAAAACATTTTATCAAAGCAACTTGGTTCTAATAATCCTTTAAATAATGCTAGGGCTACTATAGTTGCCTTACAAAGTTTAAATACAATTGAGCAAGTGATGCAAAAACGACAAATATCCCTAGAACAAGTGTTAGGTAAATAAGGATAAAACTAAAGAGATTAGTGGAAAAAAATATTTGTTAATATAAGAAAAATATCTATTTATTTAAATTTTTCCATGAATTTACAATTACGAAGTAAAAATACTCCTTCTTTTCGACAACGTTTCTTTTTAACAATTGGCCTACTTACATTAGTTAGGATAGGTAGTTTTATACCGCTTCCGTATATAGATATTAAAACATTTTCTCCTTTGTTAGAATCAAATACTTCAACAACTGCAGTTGCTACGATTTTGAATAGTTTTTCCGGAGGTGAAAACGCTTCTTTTAGTATATTAAGTCTTGGGATTTTACCTAATATAAATGCTTCTATTATAATTCAACTTTTAACTACTATTAACCCAACTCTTTTAAAATTACAAAAAGAAGAAGGGGAATATGGTCGCCGTAAGCTAACAGATTATACCAGATATTTAACTTTTTTTTGTGCAATTATTGAAAGTATTGTCACAACTTATAGTTTTCGTCCATTAATATTTAATTGGAACCTTTTGGTATTAATTCAAATAAGCCTGACATTAATAGCAGGATCAATGATTATTCTATGGTTTAGTGAATTGATTACAAAAGATGGTATAGGTAATGGGTCATCTATATTAATTTGTTTTAATATTGTTTCAAATTTCCCTGATCAACTGAGAGCTATGATTTTAGCTTTGTCAAATCAAAATATTATAGTTAGTTTTTTTATTGGTGGAATATTTCTATTAACAACAATTGGGTGTATTTATATAAATGAAGCAATGGTAAAAATCCCATTGGTTTCTGCAAGTCAATTATTACGTAATGTAAATAAATTTTCATTATGGAATAATAGTAATTTACCTCTTCGCGTTAACCAAGCAGGAGTAATGCCGTTAGTTTTTACTTCTTCGGTAATGGTTATTCTATCTTCTCTTACTAATTTAATCTACGGACAACTTATTAATATCGAATTATTTTCTTTTTTAAATTCTCTCTCTACAAATTTAACTTTAGGGGTTGGGAAAATTTTTTATTGGTCTACCTATGGTATATTAGTCTTTTTTTTTACGTCATTTTATTCAACTATACTTTTAGACCCAAAAGATATGACTGAACAATTTCGTAAAAATTCTGTCACAATAAAAGGAATAACTCCAGGTAAGTCAACACAAAGTTATTTATCAATAACCATTAAACGATTAACAATTTTAAATGCGGTCTTTCTTATTGGGGTTCTTATTCTACTTAATGGTTTAGAATATTTATTACCAGTAAGTAATTTAAATTTACGTGGGTTTGGATTAACTTCTCAACTTATTTTGGTTAATGTTTTAGTAGACACTTTTAGAAAAGTTAGGAATTTATTAAACGCTGAAACTATGTTTTAAATTTTTGAAGTAATTCAATAATTTAAAATGAGTTAAGTTAAAAAAATTATATAATTAAAAAAAAAATATGAAAGTTAGAGCGTCAGTAAAAAAAATGTGTGAAAAATGTAGAATTATACGTCGCCATGGTCGAGTTCAAGTAATTTGTACTAATCTTAAACATAAGCAACGACAAGGTTAAATTAAAAAAGAAAATGGAGATAAAATATGGTTCGATTTCTTGGAATAGATCTGGCAAACAATAAAAAAATTAAATATGCTTTAACTGGGATATACGGTATTGGTTTATCTAGAGCGCAAGAGATTTTAGACACAGCAGGATTAAAAGATGCTGATGAAGCAGGTGTAAGAACAAAAGATTTGTCTGATGAAGATATTAGTAATCTGAGAAAGGTTTTAGAAAAGAATTACCAACTTGAAGCCGATCTATTCCGTTTAACAAATTTAAATATAAAAAGGTTAATGGAAAATGGTTCGATTAAAGGTCGTCGACATCGCGCAGGTTTACCTGTCCGAGGTCAGCGAACAAGAACTAATGGTAGAACTAGAAGAGGAGGAAAAAAAACGGTGGCAGGAAAAAATAAGTAAACAATATTTAGAAAATTTAACCACAGGTTGGAGAATGTAATAAATGAAAAAAAAAATGAAGCGCACTATTGTTACTGGAACTATGCATGTACACGCTACTTTTAATAATACAATTGTAACGATAAGTGATTTAAATGGAAACACATTATCATGGGCCTCATCGGGGACTGTTGATTTTAAAGGGTCTCGAAAAGGGACGCCATTTGCTTCGCAAAAAGCTGCCGAAAAAGCTGCATTAATAGCTAAAGAGGCATATGGACTTAAGAGGTTAGAAGTTGTGATCAAAGGTTCTGGACCAGGTAGAGAACCTGCTATTAGAGCAGTTTATCAAAAAGGAATAAGAATCGTTTCTATAAAAGATGTAACTTTTATACCTTATAATGGTTGTCGCCCTCCTAAACGTAGAAGAGTTTAAAATGAATTAGCTTAAATTTTTTTCTGCAAAGAATAAAATAATTCAGTTTTATAAAAAGAACTACAACATATATATCTGTTATAGTTCTATACAACTAAAAAACATAGATATTAAAAAAGGAGATAAATAATGAAGATAAATAGTAAATGTAAGTGTGTAGACTTAGATTTATTAAACCGTAATGAATTTTATGGCCATTTTGTTTTTACTTCATTAGAGCAAAGTGAGGGTACTACAATTGGTAATATGTTAAGACGTGCTTTACTTTCAAATTTATATGGTTTTCGGATTACTGGTGTTCGAGTCGCTGGTATAAATAATGAATTCACCCCTTTAGAAGGTGTTCGTGAAGATCTTCTTGAGATCATATTAAATTTAAAAGAAATTATTATATATGATCAAAATAACACGGGTCAAGCTTGTTATGGGCTGTTAAAAGCACAAGGCCCAGCTATAGTGACTGCAGGAGCGCTTACTTTACCTAATGGTATCAAAGTTTTAAATCCCAGTACTCATTTATTAACAATCTCTGATGAATCAGTAATTGAATTAGCAATAAAAATAGAATATGGAAAATCTTATATTCTAGCTAAACACCAAAAACTAGAAGGGGCTACGGATTTTATCCCAATTGACTCTAATTTTGCACCAGTATTAAAGGTTAATTCTTATATTAAACCATTACCGCAGGATGTTGAAAATACAAACGAGGAACTTCACCTAGAAATTTTTACTAACGGCACTTTATTGCCACATCAGGCATTGATACAAGCCCGAAATATGATAGGTTATATGCTCTCAACAATTACTAATATGGAGTTTCCTTGTTTTGATTATAAGGAAATAGAAAAGGAAAAATCTATTAAAAAAGATAGGGTTTCTACAACTCCATCCCTAGAGATTGATAAAACAATAAAAAAAACGAAAGTAAAGCTAAAGAAGGAAACAATTGAAGTTATAAAAACGGAAATGAAGTCCGAAAAAGAAATTGAGATTATAGGAAACAGAGAAAAGCAAGAAAAAGAGAAAACTAATCTTAGTAAAAAAAGTACACCCGAAGAAAGATTATTAAAACGCGTGACTGATATGGAGAGTGGATCTTTAAAAGGCTTGGGTTTATCAAACCGAATAATTAAAGCTTTGAATAAGGTTAATATTAATTTTACTTGGGATTTAATGGAATACCCTTCTCCTAACTTAATAACTATAGAAGGGCTGGGGCCAAAATCAGTAGAAGAAATAAAGAATAAATTAACGCTTTTTTATGAACCACCTAATGGTTAGTAATTTATACTATTGGAATTTTTATCCGCATTCAACTTTATTATAGAATTTAATATTATTATGAAAGATACTTTTATTCCGTCGAAACTTGATTTAAAACAACAATGGTATATAATTGATGCAAAAGATAAATGTTTAGGGAGATTAGCTACGGAAGTGTCTAATTTACTAAGAGGTAAAAATAAAACTATTTTTACACCTTCCCAAGATGTTGGTGATTACATTATAATAGTAAATGCAAGTGAAATAAATGTAAGTGGTAAAAAACGAGTACAAAAATTATACTTTCGTCATTCCGGTCGACCTGGTGGGAAAACAGTTGAAAGTTTTGAAGATTTACAAATTCGTATACCAGAACGTATTCTCGAAAAAGCCATTAAAGGCATGCTCCCAAAAAACCGTTTAGGTCGAAAATTATTTACAAAATTAAAAGTATACAAAGGTCAAGAGCATCCGCATATGTCTCAAAAGCCTCAAAAAATAGAATTATAATAATTAAAGTCTATGACAAGTAAAAACCAAACTAATCCTCATATTTATGGGATTGGTAGAAAAAAAGAATCTACAGCAATCGTATATTTAGTACCTTTTACAGAATCAAATTCTGAAATAACATGTGAAGTAAATGGTCATAAAGCAGAACAATATTTTCAACAAAATTTTACTTACTTAAATCAAATAAGCTTACCTTTAAAAAAAGTTAAATTAGATAAAAAGTATAAAATTATCGCGAATGTTAAAGGCGGTGGGTTAACTGGTCAAGCTGATTCAATAAGATTAGGGATTTCAAGAGCTCTTTGTAAAGTAGATAAAATTAATTTTAGACCTATTTTAAAATTTGAAGGTTTTTTAAAACGTGATGCACGAATTAAAGAACGTCGTAAATATGGTTTAAAAAAAGCTAGAAAAGCTTCTCAGTATTCAAAACGTTAATTCAAAACAATACTTTACTATATACTTATTATAAACATTATTTATATGCCTAAAAAGAATATACATCCAAAATGGTTTAATGATACAAAAGTCTATTATGATGGTCAATTAATCATGATTGTAGGTTCAACAAAACCTGAATTACATGTTGATATCTGGTCAGGTAATCATCCTTTTTACACAGGGTCACAAAGAATAATCGATACAGAAGGTCGTGTTGAAAGGTTCTTAAAAAAATACAAGATTGAAAATGTGGTTAGTTAAAACCTCTAAATTAATTAATTAAAATTTAAATATATGCCAACTATACAACAACTTATTCGAGTACGACGTAAAAAAATCCAACCCCGAACAAAATCACCCGCATTAAAAAGTTGTCCTCAACGTCGAGGTGTATGCACAAGAGTTCATACAATCACTCCAAAAAAACCAAACTCAGCGATACGAAAAGTAGCTCGAGTGAGGTTAACTTCTGGATTTGAAGTTACAGCTTATATTCCTGGTATTGGTCACAACTTGCAAGAACATTCTGTAGTTTTACTTCGTGGGGGAAGGGTGAAAGATTTACCAGGAGTACGTTATCATATCATTAGAGGAACTCTTGATACAATTGGGGTAAAAGATCGACGTCAGGGTCGTTCAAAATATGGGATGAAAAAACCAGTAAAATAAAATAAAAGATTAATAAAATAAATTATGTCACGTCGTACAAATAAAAAAAGACAATTTCCCATAGCTGACTCAGTTTATGATAGTTTTTTAGTAAATTTAATGATATCAAAAATTCTAAAAAGTGGTAAAAAAACTGTAGCACAAAAAATAATTTATGAAGCATTTGATATTATAAAAGAGAGAACAAACAACCAGCCTTTAAAGATTTTTGAAAAAGCTGTAAAAAATGTAAGTCCTGCAGTTAAAATAAAAGCGAAACGTGTGGGAGGTTCGACTTACCAAGTGCCTATTGAAGTAAAAAAATTTCGAGGTATTAATTTAGGTTTATGCTGGATTATTCAATTTGCTAGAGCTCGCTCGGGAAAAACAATAGCAATCAAATTAGCAAATGAAATTATCGATGCTTCTAAAGGCTCCGGTAATGCAATCCGCAAAAAAGATGAAACTCATCGTATGGCAAGATCAAATAAAGCTTTTGCCCATTTCCGTTCTTAAGCATTTTTATTAATTAAATTATATTTAATTAAACGCCAAAAGTAAAAAATATAAAATAATACAAGGACTATATATTATGGCTCGCGAAAAATACGACCGTACGAAACCACATATCAATATTGGAACAATTGGACATGTAGATCATGGTAAAACTACATTAACTGCTGCTATTACAGCTGTTCTATCACTTACAGGGGATGTTACTAATGCAAAAAAATATGAAGATATTGATGCAGCACCTGAAGAACGTGCACGTGGTATTACAATAAACACAGCACATGTAGAGTATGAAACAGAAAGTCGTCATTATGCTCATGTAGATTGTCCAGGACATGCAGATTATGTTAAAAATATGATTACTGGTGCTGCACAAATGGATGGAGCAATTTTAGTTGTTTCAGCAGCTGATGGTCCTATGCCTCAAACACGTGAGCATATTTTATTATCTAAACAAGTTGGTGTACCACATATTGTAGTATTCTTGAATAAAGAAGACCAGGTAGACGATCTTGAATTAGTAGAATTAGTGGAACTAGAAGTTAGAGAACTATTATCTAATTACGATTTCCCTGGTGATGATATACCAATACTTACTGGTTCCGCTTTACAAGCTCTTGATGCTATTAACAATGAGCCTGCTTTAAAAAAGGGTGAGAATAAATGGGTTGATAAAATTTATAGTCTAATGGATTCGGTTGATAGTTATATCCCAACACCAATCCGTGATGTTGATAAACCATTCCTAATGGCGATTGAAGATGTTTTTTCAATTACTGGCCGAGGAACAGTTGCTACCGGTAAAATTGACCGTGGTATTGTGAAAGTAGGTGAAACAGTAGATCTAGTTGGTTTAGGTGATACTAAATCAACAACAGTAACTGGTGTTGAAATGTTCCAAAAAACTTTAGATGAAGGTGTTGCAGGAGATAATGTAGGTATTTTATTACGTGGGTTACAAAAAGATGAGATAGAACGTGGAATGGTTTTATCAAAACCTGGAACAATTACACCACATAATACTTTTGAATCTGAACTTTATATTTTAACAAAAGAAGAAGGTGGTCGCCATACTCCGTTTTTCCCAGGATATAGACCTCAATTCTATGTACGAACAACAGATGTTACCGGTGAGATTATAAGTTTTATTACTGATGAAGGTGAAAAAACATTAATGGTTATGCCAGGTGACCGTGTTAAAATGACAGCAAAATTAATTTCGTTAATTGCGATTGAAGAAGGAATGCGATTTGCTATTCGTGAAGGTGGTCGAACTATTGGTGCTGGTGTTGTTTCAAAAATTATTCAATAAGTTATATTTTTATGTCAAAAGAAAAAATACGAATTATTTTACAGTCTTTTAATCATTTAGTTTTAAATGAATGCTGCAAAAAAATATTAGATGCTTTAGCGAATGAAAAATCTATTTTAAATGTAGCGGGCCCTATATCATTCCCTACAAAAAAAAGATCATATTGTGTTTTAAGATCCCCACATGTAAATAAGGACTCTCGAGAGCAGTTTGAAATCCGTCGATATAAAAAGATTATTGACATTCAATCCGATTCGAAAGAAATTGTTAATACGCTATTAGTATTAGATCTTTCACCAGGTGTATCGACTGAATTATATAGTTATAAATAATACTTAAACTTAAACTTATATTTATAAGTTTAAGTTTAAGTTTAAGTTTAAATACTATGCTGCTATTAATTCTTCTTGTTTAAAATTCGATGTATTTGTACCACTATAATTGACTTTTACAAATCTAACTAATACAGGGTAATTTGAAGCCACTTTTTCGACTATTACAACAGTTCCAACATCGTTATACCAATATGATTCTTTTCTTAAAATACGTACTTTTGCGCCTTTTTCTACCATAGTATTTTAGTCAGTTTAAAATAATTTAATTAATAGTTATAAATGTAATTATATTTTGTTTTTGATTAAGTTTACATAAAATTTTTATTTAGTTGTTTTTTAATCTGATATGTGTTAATAATATAATATTATTAACGTGTACTAAGGAGAGGCATTTATGAAAAATGAAACCCCAAAGATTTTCTATATACTTTTGGTTGGTTTAGCAGTTATTTCAGGTTTTGTTTATTTTAAGTGGGACAATTTTTTAGAATTAGGGAGTAATTTAATTAATTTTAAAGATAGTCACCCAAGTCAAATGATTTCTTTTGATAAATTTTTAAGTTATTTAGAAAATGGTGATATAAAAAAAGTAGATTTATATGAAAATGCTGAAATCGTAGTATTTGATGCTTTTGGGTCTTTAGGGGATAAATTACAGCATATTGGGGTAAAAGTACCTATCCGTAATTCATCTTTAATTTTAAAATTAAGAGAATTTCAAATAGACTTTACAGCTCACCCAGCTGTTACTTTTGAATCAGCATGGTCTATTCTAAGTGCTCTTTTAGTTCCAGTTTTACTTTTAGTTGTTTTCCAACTATTTTTTTCTGAAGGTAGTAATTATGACTTCTTTGGTAACTTACGTAAAGCTCGTGCAAAAATTCAATTAGATGCAAATACTGGTGTTTCCTTTAGTGATGTTGCTGGTATTGATGAAGCTAAACAAGAATTCGAAGAATTTGTTTCCTTTCTTAAAATGCCACAATTATTTACAGCCGTTGGTGCTAACCCTCCAAAAGGAGTTATCATAGTTGGTCCCCCTGGAACAGGTAAAACTTTATTAGCAAAAGCAATTGCAGGAGAAGCAGGTGTACCATTTATTAGTATTTCTGGCTCAGAATTTGTTGAAATGTTCGTTGGGATAGGTGCTTCCCGCGTTCGTGATTTATTTGAGACAGCAGAGCGAAATTCTCCATGTATTTTATTTATTGATGAGATTGATGCAATCGGTAGACAAAGGGGAACAGGTGTTGGAGGAACTAATGATGAGAGAGAACAAACATTAAATCAAATTTTAACTGAGATGGATGGGTTTAAGCCTACAAGTGGTATAATTGTTATTGCAGCTACAAACAGAGCTGATGTTTTAGATTCTGCTTTATTACGTCCTGGGCGTTTTGACCGACAAATAACAGTTAACTTGCCAGATATATATGGGCGTATAGAGATTTTGAAGGTTCATAGTCGAAATAAAAATATAGACTCTAAAACATCTCTTAAATTTATTGCACAAAGAACTGCTGGTTTTTCAGGTGCTGATTTAGCTAATATACTTAACGAGGCTGCGATTTTAACAGCCCGTGCTAACTTGGAAACAATCTCAATTAAACAAATATATACAGCTATTGAAAGAATTATTGCCGGTCTAGAGGGGGTGCTTTTAAATGATTCTCGAAATAAAAGGTTAGTTGCTTACCATGAAGTTGGACACGCGTTAGCTGGTACTTTGTTAAAAAATCATGATGATGTTCAAAAAGTAACCTTAATTCCTCGTGGGCGTGCTCAAGGATTAACTTGGTTTACACCAGATGAGCAACCTCTTTTAACGAGAGGCCAATTATCTTCTAGATTAATAGGTACCCTTGGTGGAAGAGCAGCAGAAAAAGTTATTTTTGGAAAAATGGAAATAACAAGTGGTGCTAGTAATGACTTTTTTAAAGTAAATTCTTTAGCTAGACAAATGGTTACAAGATTTGGTATGTCTAGTTTAACGCCAATGGCTATGGACCTACCACAACCTTCAATCTTCTTTGGTCGACGTTTACAAACAAGACCCGATTGTTTCCTTGATGTTGCGGATCAAATTGATATGCAAATTATTGAAATTGTTGAAGATGGGTTTGATAAGGCTTGTACTATATTAGAAAGAAACCGTTTATTATTAGACCAATTAGCGACATTATTAACACAAATTGAAACAATTGATGGGAAAGATTTCGAAAAATTTGTAAGTAGTTATACTGGGTTACCAAAAAAAACTAAATTACAACCATTATCGTAATATCTTAAATTATAGGTAATGTTTACTTTATTATATTTTATTTTTAAAATAAAATATAATAAAGTGAACATTACCTATAATTTAAGTTAATTGCCTAAACTTTGCCAATCTACATCAACATCATTTAAAATTAATGATGAATTATAAATTTGTAAAATAATTAATAAAAAAACTAAAAATAATAGCATAGCTATACCCATAAGTAATGTTGTAGCCCAACCTGGTGCTACTTTACCATATTCAGAATTTAAAGGTCTTAAAATATCACCTAATTTTGTTTTGAAAGCCATAATGTAATAAAGTTTAAGTTAATTAATAACAATTTCTTGTCAGTATAGTAATTTAATAATTATAAATAAAATAAAAACTATGGAAACATCTACAATTTTAATAATTTTTGTATCTAGCTTATTAATAGGGATAACTGCGTATTCAACTTATACGGCGTTTGGGCCGGGGTCAAAATTTTTGAGAGATCCCTTTGAGGAACATGAAGATTAATACTTATAAATTAATTTTATGGTTTATCTTTTCTTATCTATATAAAATTAAAATTTCATAAGATAAGAAAAGATAAATCATAAATAATTATTCTTTAAGTATTTTAGGTGGATCACGGAAGAAAACAGCAAAAAAGAGAACCATTAGTGTTCCTATCAATAAAGTTGCATACACTAATGCTGGTTGTGAAAGTTGTGAAAAGTCTATGCCCATATTTTTTCCTTTTAATTAATTAAAAAAATAAATTATACTACACCCTGTTTACGAGTTGTTTCATCACCTAATTTTTGGAATGCACCAAATTCTACTTGTTCAGTAACTTCTGAACCAATACCAGTAAACACATCACGGAAGATAGTACGTGAACCATGCCATAAATGACCTAAGAAGAATAATAATGCTAAATTTAAATGACCAAAAGTATACCAACCACGTGGGCTACTTCTAAATACTCCATCAGATTCTAAACTTGTTCTGTCAAACTCAAAAACTTCACCAAGTTGAGCTTTACGAGCAAACTTTTTCACTGTTGGTGCATCTTTAAATGATTGTCCATTTAATTTACCACCATAGAAACTAACATTAACACCAACTTGTTCTATGCTATATTTAGATTCAGCACGTCTGAATGGTATATCTGCACGAATAATTCCATCTTTATCAATTAAAATTACAGGGAAAGTTTCAAAGAAAGCCGGCATACGACGTACAGCTAATTCTCGACCTTCGCGGTCTCTAAAAATTGGATGTCCTAACCAAGCTTCTGCGATTCCATCACCTTTATTCATAGGACCAGATCTAAATAAACCACCTTTCGCTGGGTTATTACCAATATAGTCATAGAAAGCTAATTTATCAGGAAGACTTGACCAAGCTTCACTTTCAGATAAACCTTCATTTAATGAAACTTCAACACGACGTTCAATTTCTTGTTGGAAATATCCACTATCCCATTGGTATCTTGTTGGTCCAAATAATTCAATTGGAGTTGTTGCAGAACCATACCACATTGTTCCTGAAGTAATAAAAGCTGCAAAAAAGACAGCTGCAATACTACTAGATAATACTGTTTCGATATTACCCATTCGTAATGCACGGTATAAACGCTGAGGAGGTCGTAAAGTTAAATGAAAACCACCTGCTAAGACTCCAAAGCTTCCTGCCGCCATATGATGTGAGGCAATTCCACCAGGATTGAAAGGATTAAAACCTGAAGCTCCCCATGAAGGTGCTACTGGTTGAACTTGACCTGTTAATCCATAAGCATCGGAAACCCAAATACCAGGACCAAAAAATCCAGTTACATGGAATGCACCAAAACCAAAACATAATAAACCAGATAAGAATAAATGTATACCAAAAATTTTCGGTAAATCTAAAGAAGGCTCACCTGTTCTTGGGTCACGGAATAATTCAAGATCCCAATAAACCCAATGCCAAACGGCAGCTAGGAAACATAAACCTGATAATATAATATGGCTATATGCTACTCCTTCGTAACACCATAAACTTACAATTGGTTCAGATCTTTCTCCAGCAATATCCCATCCTGTCCATGAGTCAGAAACACCTAATCTAGTCATAAAAGGCATAACAAACATACCTTGACGCCACATTGGGTTTAAAATAGGGTCTGAGAAATCAAATATAGATAATTCGTATAATGCCATTGAACCAGCCCATCCTGCAACTAATCCTGTATGCATTAAATGAACTGCAATTAATCGGCCTGGGTCGTTAAGAACTACAGTATGAACACGGTACCATGGTAATGCCATTTGTTATAAGCTCCTATTAAGTGAACATGTTTTTGACTTTCTTACTATGAAATTTGTATATAAGAATTATAACGTTGACAAATTATCTAACTACTTGTAATATATATTACGTTATTATTTAGATTAAAATAAATTTTGCTTGTAATATTTATTATTTTTAAACCAAATTTAATTGTATGGGATTTAATATACACGTTGTAAACGCAGATTTAGGTATTGATAAAGTTATTGACTGTCCTGACGACCAAACTATTTTAGAAGCAGCTGAAGAGCAAGACTTAAACCTTCCATATTCTTGCCGTGCTGGTGCTTGTTCGTCATGTACAGGTAAATTAACAGCAGGTACTGTAGAGCAATCAGAGCAAGCTTTTTTAGAGGAAGAGCAACTTGAAAAAGGCTTCATATTAACTTGTGTAGCTTACCCTCAATCAGATTGTGAAGTCGAATCTCATGCAGAAGAAGATATATTCTAAAAAATTGAAAAGTCTTTATTGAAATAATTGTTTAATTACTCCTTTAGTAAATCTAAAGATCAGTCATGTTTTTCTACCTAGTGTAGAAAAACATGACTGATCTTTAGATTTACTAAAGGAGTAATTAAACAATTATTTCAGAGTTACAACTGCACCAGCATCCTCAAGCGTCTTTTTAGTTTCTTCCGCAGCGGCTTTTGTTAACCCTTCTTTTATAACTTTTGGTGTATTCTCAACTAATTCTTTAGCTTCTTTTAATCCTAGTTCTGTTAAAGAGCGAACTATTTTTAAGATAGGTATCTTTTTATCTTTAGGTACTTCATCTAAACTTACATCAAATTCTGTTTTTTCTTCCGCTGCTTCACCATTGTCCGAAGCTGATCCACCTTGGCTCATCATCATAACTCCACCACCAGCAGATGCATCGACATCAAATGTTTCCTCTATAGCTTTAACTAGTTCTGCTGCTTCTAATAAAGTTAATGTTTTTAGTTCATCGATTAAAGTCGAAATTTTTTCAGTCATATTTTTATTTTTTATTTTTTAATTCGTTTGTCAAAAGATAATTATTAGTTTAATTTTAATTAATTTAAGGCTTTAAAGCAGCAATATCAATTTCGATTGAAGGTCCCATTGTACTACAAATATGAAAAGTTTTAAAATAACGTCCCTTTACTCCAGGAGGTTTATTATTTTCAATTGAAGTATAGACAGCAAATAGGTTTTCTAATAAATCAGAATCAGCAAAATTACTTTTTCCAATCAATAAATGAACAATACCTGTCTTATCTGCTCTATATTCTAATTTACCCTTTTTAAATTCTTCTAAAGTTAATTTTACATCAGTTGTTACTGTACCAGCTTTTGGTGAGGGCATTAATCCTTTTGGACCTAAGATTCTACCTAACTTAGCTAATTTTGGCATCATATCAGGTGTAGCAATTAATATATCGAAATTTATATCACCTTTAGTAATTGTTTCGATTAAGTCATCAGAACCAATTATATCAGCTAATTCTTTATATTCTGTTGTAATACTTTCTAAAGGCATTAATACTGCAATACGTTTGGTATTACCAGTACCTTTAGGTAAAATTAGGGTACTTCGTAATTGTTGGTCACTATATTTTGGATCAATTGATAAAGAAATATGTGCTTCAACTGATTCTATAAATTTGGCATTTGCAGTTTCTTTTAAAATACGAATTGCATCATTTTGACTATATAAGCGTTTTTCTACTTTTTGTCTGTTCTCTTTCGTTCGCTTATTTAATTTCCTCATTCTTTTTTTGGACCCGTTATTTAAAATTTGTTAAATGTTAATCAGTTATTGTGATTCCCATATTTTTTGCAGTCCCTGCAATAATTTTAACAGCACTATCTAAATTTGTTGTATTTAAATCCGGTAATTTAATTTCGGCTATTTTTTTTATTTCATCTATTGTGATTGACCCTACTACTTGTCTATTTGGTTCTGACGCACCTTTTTTTATATTAGTAGCTTTAACTAACAAAACTGAAGCTGGTGGAGTTTTTAGTATAAATGTATAAGATCTATCTTCATATACTGATATTTCTACTGGGATGATTAAACCAATTTGATCAGCTGTTTTTGCATTGTATTCTTTACAAAAAGCTGAGATATTAACCCCGTGTTGACTAAGAGCTGGACCTACTGGAGGTGCAGGAACAGCTTTACCTGCAGATAAAGCAAGTTTTATTATGCTAGTTACTTTTTTTGCCATATATATATTTTTTTTTGAATTTAATAATTTTAAAATTAAAAATTTATTATAAGATTTCTAGTTTTTAATTTTATACGATACGCGCCCTGAAGGATTTGAACCCTCGACACTAGGTTTTGGAGACCTATGTTCTACCAACTGAACTAAGGACGCTCTAGATACCAAATACAAAAGTATTAAAACATAGAGTAAACCAATTCTATCTTCTAGGTCAAATTGACTTTTAACTAATTAGTAGGTATAAAAAAATTTATTCTATATTTTTTTATTAGTAGATAATATAAAAGTTAAAAACCTAAGTTTCAAAGATTAGAATACGTTATTAAATATTAAAAAACCTAAGGTATTTTGGGTCAAAGATTAATTTTGTGGATCCAACTGGACCATTCCTATGTTTTGCTATAATTAGTTCAATTAAATTTTTTTCTAATGTATCTTTATTATAATACTCATCCCGATATAGCATAATAACAACATCTGCATCTTGTTCGATAGAGTTATGAATAATTAAGTGATTAGTTAAATAGTTTGAGTAATTAGAAATATGTAAATCATAAACCGGAGCTAACTTGTGATATCTTATCCTAGTTACTTTATCCCATGTAACACAATACTTACTTAAATTATTTAAGGATCTAAACCCGAGTAATAATTTTGCACTAATAAAATTATCTAATGCTAACTGGTCAATTTTTTTCCAACCCTTATTCGTTAAAATTTTATGGTTACTACTTATTAGTAAAGACCAACCTAAATTACTTTCTAATCTATACACGGGTTTTTGCCCAGTAAATTTGATATCAGAAATTTTTTGCTTAGAGATACAATTACCCGTCCAACAAAAAATAGAATTATCTTTTATTTTATTTATGGCCGTAGTAGGTTTTTTAACTGAAAAATTAATACAACCACTTTCCCTTAAATCTGCTAAAATTGGTCTTTTATTTACCCTACTCTCTACATTTCTACTTAATTGAGATAAAACAATAACTGGTATATTTAAATCACGTGCTAATTTTTTTAGCGCTCGTGTAATTTTAGAAAGTTCTTGGACTCTATTCGCATCTTGTTTTACACCTTCTAATAATTGTAAATAGTCAATGACTACCAAATTTATTTGATTTGAATATTCAAGATTAATTGTCTTTACTTTTAATTTTATTTCACCTACGGATAGATCTGGAGTATCGTCAATAAAAAGTCTTAGTTGTGATAAATCCTTTATTGTATTATTTATTTTAATCCATTCAGTTTCTTTAATCCTTGAGGCTCTTAATCTTGTGTTTGTTATTCCAACTTCAGAAGCTAATAATCTATAAACTAATTGTTCACGAGTCATCTCTAAACTAAAAAAAACTACTCCTGTTTTGTGGTTTTGGGCAATATTTTTTGCTAAATTGAAAGCAAAAGCAGTTTTACCCATTGAAGGACGTCCAGCAATGATAATAAGATCAGAATTTTGGAACCCTTGAGTTATTATATCAAACTCTAGAAACGTGGTTTTTAACCCAGGTAACCTTGGTATCCTTAAACCTTCTTCAATTTCTTTTAAAACTTGTTGTAATCCTTCTTGGACACTAATTATTTGCTTTTTTGATTTAGTCTCAGATATGAGAAAAAAACTTTGCTCAATTTTTGTAAAAATTGTTTCTAATGGTATTTCAGTTAAATAACCACTTTCAATTATTTCCTCTCCAAGTTCAATTAATGATCTTCTTAAGTACTTTTCATAAATTAAAGCTATATATTCTTCTAGATTACTTAAAGTATGCATCTGATTTAAAAGATCTATAATTACATGTGCTCCACCAATTTTTGGTAAAAAACCATTATC
Source organism: Nereocystis luetkeana (assembly GCA_031213475.1). Taxonomy (NCBI): domain Eukaryota; class Phaeophyceae; order Laminariales; family Laminariaceae; genus Nereocystis; species Nereocystis luetkeana. Next base: position 18,417 of record JARUPZ010000221.1, read on the forward strand.
TTGGATCCATGTAATTAAATTTATATAATCAATTGTTTTACCTTCGGCATAAAGTATTAATAAAGCCTTATAAATAATTTGATGAGTCTTTAAATAAAAAGCTTCAATAGGCAATTTTTCACTAACCAACAGAATAGCTTCAGGTATTGTTAATATACTTCCTAAAACTAATTTCTCAGCTAATAGATTGTAAGGGAGTATTGTTTCTGAATTAGATAATTCTAAGTCCCTCTTTTCCACAATATTCTATTCTGGTAATATCTCGATATTAATTTTAGCTATAACATCTGTTGTTAAAATAATTTCAATAATATATTCACCTAATTCTTTCATATCAGGTAGCTCCAATTGGTTTTTATTTAAATCTATAGTTAAATCTACGTTCTCTATTATTAAATCTAATATATGTTTTTTTGTAATTTTACCATAAAAAATACCAGTCTCTGATATTTTTTTCTTAATTGTAAATTTACCAGAATTTTCTAATAATTCTTTATTAATAATACACTTTTTACTAAATTGTAATTGTTTTACTTCTGAGTCTTTTTGTTGTAATTCAAATTGGCTAATTAAACTAGGAGTAGCTATTTTACCAAGTTTTAAAGGGATTAGATAATTTCTAATATATCCTGGCTTAACTTTAATAAGAGTACCTTGTTTCCCTAATTTCTGAACATCTTTAGTTAAAATTACTTGGATTGTTTTTTTTCGCATAAGTTATATATATAATAATTTATTATTATCTTTTTTAGTAACAATAATAATTGTTACTACTAGTATTGATATTATTTTTTTGAGTTAATACGATCATCTTATAGTTTAACTTCATAAAAAAGTCAAATTTTAAATACTTCTTTTTATTTGGGTTGTTTTTTTTTATTTAATCATATATAGTTCTCTATTATTTATAAAAATATTAGAATAATAGTAATAATTTAATTAGGAGCATTATGAAAGCTATAATACAATTTATTAAAGGGGTTGAAGAAACTACTATACCTACTATTAATATAACACGGTCAACAGATGGGACTACAGGTACAGCAACTTTTATTTTTGAAGATGCTAGTCTATTTTATACAGTAGTTAACCCAGAAAGTGAAATAACAGGAATGTTTCTAATTGATAAGGAAGGGACATTAAGTACAAAAGACCTTAATGCTAAGTTTATTGAAGGAAAACCAAAAACACTACAAGCACTTTACATTATGAAAAATGCTGAAGCATGGGACCGTTTTATGAGATTTATGGAAAGATATTCAGATGAGAATAATTTGACATTTACTAGGGCTTAAAAAATTCATCTCTTTGTTCAATTCAATCTTAAAATATAATTCAGCTAAGATTATCACATATATATATGTATCTATCTATTTTTTCATTACTATAAAATTTTATGTATATTTCTTTAAAATGGGTACAGGAGCTAATAGGACTACAAAATTTAACTTTAATTGATTTAGTCAATAGATTAACTCTTGCAGGTTTTGAAATTGAAAGTATAGATAAAAAAAAAAATTTTAAAGGTAACGACCTTATTTTAGACATTAGTTTTACGGCAAATAGGGCCGATGTTTCAAATATAAGAGGGTTAATAACTGAAATAATTGCTCTTTTTCATTCTAATTTATTTTTACAAACACCTAACAGTATAAAACCTTTGATTTTATTAAATCCGTATAAAAAAACGTTAAATTTAACACAAAGTTTTTATAGTCAAAGTATTAATTATAGATCCTTACTAAAAAGTAACAATTTTGAATGCTTTAAACATTATAAAATATTAAAATGGGAATACGCTATCTGGGAACGTTATTTGCAAAAAAAATCTTTTAGTAAAGTTCTAAAAAATTTAACAAGCGAGAATCTATTACATTCTAAGGACTGCATAACTTTATTCAATATGAAAAGCCAAAAGCTAAGAATAAAAGAATCTCCTTATTGGATAAAAAAACGATTATTATTAATGGGTTTTAAACCTGTTAATAATATTATAGATACTATAAATTATCTACTATTAGAAACGGGACAAGTTTTTTTTGCTTATGACCTCGAGACTTTAGAGCAACTTACAGCAACTTCAGAGATTGTTTTTGTTCCTAATTACGCTCCAGAAAAGTCTTTATTCCCGATAGAAGAATCAAAAACAATAGAATTAACTAAAGATGTTTTAATTTTAACGATTAATAATAAAATAATTTCTATAGCAGGTTTACTCCAAAATTATCATACTCTTGTAAACACAGATACTTCATATGTAATTCTTCAATATGGTTTATATGATTCAAAAAAAGTAAAAAAATCATCAAAGATTTTAGGTCTACGAACTGATTATTCAATAAAGCTTGAGAAACAAACGGATTTAAATTTAATTGAACAAGCCCATTTAAGGTTAATGCATATATTTTGGACCCAAAATATAAAGTTTGAAGATATGAGTACTAATAAAAACCTTTTTTTAAGTTTAAAAAATAATTCTTCTTTATTTTCTAGATATGTAAAACAATCTGAAAAAAAAATAAGAATCATTTATGAAAACTTAAAAAGATTAACCGGTCCTTATAATAAAAATACTGAGTTGAGTAATTTCCAAATAATAACAAATTTAAAATTGCTTAATTTTAAAATTCGTTTTGAAACCGGTCAAAATTGCTATTTATTTATTCCTTTAACGAGAAGACTTGATATCGAGAGAGAAGTAGATGTTATAGAAGAAGTTGTAAGAACTATTGGGTTTAATAAATTTGAACCTTTAAATTTAAGTAATAACCAAATAGGTTATTTGACAAAAATTGAAAAACTTAAAAGACAATTAAGGAACTATTTTATAAACTTAGGTTTTAACGAAAGTATTCATTCGATATTAATGAAGAAAAATTCTGATGATGAGATAAGATTAAAAAATCCATTATTTAATGAATCGTCTACTTTAAGGTTAACGTTACTAGACGGTTTAATAGAAAAAATACAGTTTAATCAAAAAAATATTGGGAAAAGTTTTGAGACTTTTGAATTAGGGAGAGTTTATAAGCATTTAGTTGATGGGGACAAAAAAGAAGTAGAAGTTATTAGTGGAGTTTTTGGAGGTAAAAACTTCCATTCAAATTGGGGTAGCGAAAATTCAACTCTAAATTGGTTCGAAGCCAAAGGTCTTCTTGAAAATTTTCTAAAAAAATTAAATATCCCAGTTGCAATTTATTGGAACCCAGTAAATAATTATGCGACAAAATTCCACCCTAATCTTACCACTGAGTTATTTATAGGGAACAATAAATTAGGTGTTTTCGGTCAAATACACCCAACTTTAGCTTTGAAGAATAATATAAGTAGACATATTTATTTATTTGAAATAGATATAGAAGTATTAAATCGTTTTTCACAAGGTAAAACTTTGATTAATTATTTGCCATATTCGTCATATCCTATTTCTAATGTCGATTTAAGTTTTATCGTAAAAAAATCTATATTTTCTCAGGAAATTGAACAAATAATTTCTACATTTGGACAACCGTTACTTAAATCCGTAAGCTTATTCGATTATTATTCGAAGGAGCCTATAAAAAAAGGTTATTGTAGTTTAAGTTTTAAATTACAATTCCAATCTAAAATTCGAACACTATCTAGTGATGAAGTAGCAGAGCTCATTAATCCTATCATATTTTACTTAGAAAAACATTATGATATAAAATTCCAAGAATAAATTTTGTATATATCAATTCTTATTACCAAACAAATAAAAAAAAATTATGCCGCTACCTACCGTCACATCAAAATTTGATTTTAATAAATTTGGTCTCATTTTATCAAAGTATAGTTACCAAATAAAAAAAAACGATATATTAGCTGGTATTATAATAGGAATAGAATCTAACTATGCTTTAGTTGATCTTGGGCTAGAACAAATCTGTTTTTTACCATTAAAAGAAATTTCTATTTACCCTACAACAGATCCACGCGAGTTGTTAAATACCAATTTTGTTAGTGAATTTTTGATTCTTGATATTACCAATGATCCTAGGCGGATAATTGTTTCTTTAAAACGTTTAGAGTCAATCTACTTATGGAATCGTCTAAGACAAATTGATTTTGCAAATATGACTATTTATGCCAAAATTGAAAAACCGCTAGGAAAAGGGAAACTAGTCATCTTTAATGGCTTGAGGTTTTTTGTGCTAAATTTAAATATCCCAAAATATTATCTAAGGACAAATAATAAAAATCTTTTTATACCATTTAAATTTCTTGAAGTTAAAGATTATTTTCATATTGCTCATGTTAGTTCAAAATTAGCTATATTTAGTAAAGTAAATAAAAATTTGTCTATTGGGCAAATTTATCAAGGTAATATTACCTCTATAAAAGATTTCGGTATTTTTATTAATGTTTTAGGGATAAAATGTTTTTTACATATTTCTGAAATTTCCCAAAACCACAATAAAATAACAAATATTTCTTCGTTATATAAGCTTGGTGATCAGATATCCATTAAAATTATTTATAAGGATACAGAACGAGGTAGGGTTTCGGTAACTTTAGAAAGGTAACCTTTTTAACCGCCACCAACAATTGTAATAATTTCAATTTTATCTTTTTGTCTTAGGTATTGAGAATTTTTATTCAAATAATTATGAATTTTCCCGTTATGCTGAATTATAACAAGTTCTTTTTGATGATTAAAGAATTCTAGAAGATCAAATACTTGAGAAGGTTGCGTCATATATACTTTATATTCGCAACCATTTAAAGACACAAGTATATAAAAAAAATTTATTTTCATTTGTTTAATTTTTCATTAGTATATCTATACAGTATATTATAGGTATCAAGGTGGGTGTAGCCAAGTGGTTAAGGCAGTGGGTTGTGATTCCGCCATCCGCGGGTTCAAGTCCCGTCATTCACCCTCGATACTTAAGTTTAAAAGAATAATTTTTATAAATTCAATTGTAAGTGTAAAATTATTATTTAAAGTTAACAAATAAATGCTTGTGTAGCTCAATTGGTAGAGCAACTGATTTGTAATCAGTAGGTTGAAGGTTCAAGTCCTTTCACCAGCTAAACACTCTTTCTATTACTTAATTAAGATTTAAATAATAAATATTGGATTAAAAATTATTATTTAGGTATATGTTAATAATTATTCTTGTTTAATTTATGTTTTGAATTCGTTCTTACAACAAATAGTTTTCTTATAGAATAATATAAAATATTTCTTTTAAGTAGGGATTTTTTTATCCACAGCACACTTTTAATTTGTTTAATATAATTTTTGTAGTTTTTTAATTTTAACAATATAAGAATAATATTCTGTTAGTTGGAAATTGTATTAAAAAATACAGCCAAGATAATCATGTTGTATAATATCTATTGAGAAAGTAAGATTAAGGGCAGTTAGCTCAGTGGTAGAGCGTCTGCCTTACAAGCAGAGGGTCACTGGTTCAAGTCCAGTACTGCCCAATTCTTACTTACTTACCTTAATGGGCTCATCGTCTAATGGATAAAGACCGAAACCTTCTAAGTTTCTAATGTAGGTTCAATTCCTTCTGAGCCTGCTCGCTTACTAAAGCCAAAAATAAGGATATTATTTGTAATAGGGGTCTTGACGCTCTTTAAAAGATTTAGTATCCTTAGTATATGTAAATATACCCAAATCTTTTAGCTTATTAAATACGTTTCAAAGAAAATATAATAAAATGTCTCATTACACATCTATTAAAACGAAATATACAAATTCCAATGTGTTAAAGAAGGTTATAAATAAACTTGGATACCCTTATGTAGAACATAATAATAATAATATTATTGAGGTTCCTATAATTTTTTCAAAAAATTTAAAGTCTAGTATATATGAAAATTCGTATCAGAATTATTTAGCTTTTAAATCTAATAATTTATCTTATGATATAATCACAGATTCCCAATCTTGGACCCAAAAAGAAATAATTAGTACCTTTTTAAAAAAACTTGAATTAAACTATGGGTACTCTGAAACAATACATCAAGCCCTTGATTTAGGTTTTGTTAGGTCAAAAGTTCTTACAACAAATAACAAAAATAATAGATTTGTTTTCCAAAGATGTGTTGAAGTTAAACGTTAAATAATATAACTATTAATTGAAGAAAGTCCTTGAATAGTTAAAAGTTATATCGATTAATGAAAAGGGTTCAGTGTTATCACTTAACTACTAATCTACTAATCGATATAATAAAATTTATACTGTGAAGTATAAAAAAATTTGACTTTTTTTAACCTCATAATATAAATTTGATAGTAATTCTAAAGTACTAGTTCTTCTTAACCAATAAAAATTATATAAACGTTTTTTAAAGTTTAAAAAAAGTTATAACAAATTAATGATCTTATTATATATTTAATTTTTGGAGCGATAAATATGAATGAAACAAATGCTACATTACAACAACTTGTAAACCAACCATATAAATATGGCTTCTCTACTGATATTGAAGCTGAAACACTTCCACCAGGTTTAAATGAAAATATAATAAGAAATATTATAAAAAAAAATAATGAACCTGATTATATGTTCCATTTTCGAACAGGAGCATTAAAAAAATGGCGAAAAATGAAAAGTCCTGGTTGGGCTAAATTAGATTTTTTGGAAATGGATTACCAAAAAATCGTTTATTATTCTGCACCAAAAACAAAAAAGACTTTAGCTAATTTAGATGAAGTTGATCCAGAGATAAGAGATACTTTTGATAAACTAGGAATATCATTAAATGAACAAAAACGTTTATCAAACGTTGCAGTGGACGCAGTTTTTGATAGTATCTCAATTGCAACGACATTTAAAGAAGAATTAGAAAAATATGGGGTTATTTTTTGTCCTATCTCAGAAGCAATTAAAATTTATCCCCATTTAATAAAACAGTTTCTAGGTACTGTAGTACCATCTGGGGATAACTTTTTTGCTGCATTAAATTCAGCTGTATTCACAGATGGGTCATTTTGTTATATTCCAAAAAATTTAAAATGCCCATTGGAATTATCAACATATTTTCGTATCAATAATAAAGAAGCGGGACAATTTGAACGTACACTAATCGTAGCAGAAGAAGGGAGTTACGTTAGTTATCTTGAAGGATGTACAGCTCCACAATATGATACTAATCAATTACATGCGGCTATTGTAGAATTAATTGCTTTAAAAAATGCAGAAATAAAATACTCAACAGTTCAGAATTGGTATGCAGGCGATAAAAATGGAATCGGTGGAATTTATAACTTTGTAACGAAACGTGGTTTATGCATAGGTGAAAACTCGAAAATATCTTGGACACAAGTTGAAACAGGATCTGCTATTACTTGGAAATACCCTAGTTGTGTTTTAATTGGTGATAAATCCCAAGGAGAATTCTATTCAGTAGCTTTAACAACTAATATGCAGCAAGCTGATACAGGTACTAAAATGATCCATGTTGGTTCTAATACAAAAAGTCAAATAATCTCAAAAGGAATATCTGGAGGCTTTTCAAAAAATAGTTATCGTGGGTTAGTTAAAATTGGTACAAAAGCTTTAAATAGTAGAAATTTTTCTCAATGCGATTCCCTTTTATTTGGTGCAGATGCAGAGGCAAATACTTTCCCTTACATACAAGTACAAAACTCAACTTCTAAAATAGAACATGAAGCTTCCACTTCTAAAGTTGGGGAAGAACAGCTTTTTTATTTATTGCAGCGCGGTATTAATGCGGAAGATGCAGTTACATTAATCCTAACTGGTTTTTGTAAAGTTGTTTTTGATGAGTTACCAATTGAATTTGCTTCAGAAGTTGAGCATTTATTACGTATAAAATTAGAAGGGAGTGTAGGATGAGTAAGAATAATAAAATCCCACTTTTAGAAATTAAAAATTTACATGCAAATATTGATGGTACTAAAATTTTAAAAGGAGTTAATTTATGTATTTTTGAGGGAGAAATACATGCTATAATGGGGACAAATGGTTCTGGTAAGAGTACTCTTTCAAAAGTAATTGCTGGTCACCCATCTTATGAAGTAACAGAAGGAGAAATCCTATTCCAAGGACAAAATATTTGTGATCTAGAGCCAGATTTACGCTCTCATTTAGGTTTATTTTTAGCATTCCAGTACCCAGTAGAGATTGCGGGAGTAGATAATCAAGAATTTCTTCAAGCTATTTATAATGCAAAACAAGTATCAATGGATTTACCAAAAGTAAACCCCTTGTTTTTTTATGAATTGTTAAGAGAAAAATTAAAAATGGTTAAATTAGATGAAAGCTTTATTTCTAGAAATGTAAATGAGGGGTTTTCAGGAGGAGAGAAAAAACGAAATGAAATTCTACAATTTGCCTTATTAGACTCAAAATTAGGGATCCTTGATGAGACAGATTCAGGTCTAGATATTGATGCATTGAAATCTATCTCGGAAACAATTAATACACTAATGAAAAATAAAAGCAAAAGTGTTATTCTGATTACTCACTATAAAAGATTATTAGAATATATACGACCGGACTTTATTCATGTTATGCAAGATGGGCAAATTATTAAAACAGGTGATGCTAGTCTAGCAAATTTATTGGAAGAAAAAGGTTACGACTGGTTAAAACCTGTCATTAACTAAAAATAAAAAACTATTTCTAAATTGCCAAAATATATATATAATTATATTTTGGTATTTGGTTAAATCTTTTAAATGAAAGTTTTAGCTAAATACCAAAATATAATATTAGAGCCTATCTCAAAAAAAATTCAAATAAAAAACTTAAATATATAATTTTAATTTACTTTACTTTAAAGCTAGCATAAATAAAGTAAATTGGATGTATAATAAAACGTTAGTTGTAATAAACATAATTCCTCAGTAGCTCAGTGGTAGAGCAATCGGCTGTTAACCGATTGGTCGTAGGTTCAAATCCTACCTGGGGAGCTTCTTTAATTATTGAATTTATTCAGTAAAGTAAACAACGAGTATAAAATATTTGGTTAAGATAAGGGATATTATTTAAATATATCCGTTATCTATTATAAAAACAATCAAAAACGTTTTAAGTATTTTAGAACAAAAATAAATCAGCTGATTAGGTAAGTTTGATATTAATCATTTTATTTAAAATTTTTCTATTATCTACTTTATTATTCCTTGCAGTTAATACTTAGTAATTAACGTATGACTATTGCAATTGGACAAACAGAGCGTAGTGGGTTATTTGACCTTGTAGATGACTGGTTAAAAAGAGATCGTTTTGTTTTTGTAGGCTGGTCAGGTTTACTTCTATTTCCTTGTGCTTATTTATCACTTGGGGGCTGGTTTACTGGAACAACTTTTGTTACTTCATGGTACACACATGGATTAGCAACTTCATATTTAGAAGGTTGTAATTTCCTAACTGCAGCAGTTTCAACACCATCTAATAGTATGGGACATTCCCTTTTACTTTTATGGGGACCAGAAGCTCAAGGTAATTTCACACGTTGGTTCCAAATTGGTGGTCTGTGGGCTTTTATAGCACTACATGGGTCATTCGCATTAATTGGATTTTGCTTACGTCAGTTTGAAATTGCTCGTTTAGTTGGGATTCGTCCTTATAACGCGATAGCTTTTTCTGGACCGATTTCGGTTTTTGTTTCTGTTTTCTTATTATATCCATTAGGACAAGCGAGTTGGTTTTTTGCTCCAAGTTTTGGGGTGGCAGCGATATTCCGTTTTTTATTATTTTTACAAGGGTTCCATAACTGGACATTAAACCCATTCCATATGATGGGTGTTGCTGGTATCTTAGGTGGGGCATTATTATGTGCTATCCATGGTGCTACTGTAGAGAATACTTTATTTGAAGATGGAGATGCTGCGAATACTTTCCGTGCATTTACGCCAACACAATCAGAAGAAACTTATTCTATGGTAACAGCAAACCGTTTTTGGTCACAAATTTTTGGAGTAGCTTTTTCAAACAAGCGTTGGTTACATTTCTTTATGCTTTTTGTACCTGTAACAGGTTTATGGACAAGCGCTATCGGGATTGTAGGACTTGCTCTTAATTTAAGAGCTTATGATTTTGTATCACAAGAGCTTCGTGCTGCTGAAGATCCAGAATTTGAAACATTCTATACTAAAAATATTTTATTAAACGAAGGTATCCGTGCTTGGATGGCTGCACAAGATCAGCCACATGAAAACTTTGTATTCCCTGAGGAGGTTCTACCACGTGGAAACGCCCTTTAATATTGTAGCAGGTAGAGACATTGAATCTACAGGTTTTGCTTGGTGGTCTGGTAATGCTCGTCTTATTAACGTATCTGGTAAATTATTAGGTGCACATGTAGCCCATGCAGGGATCATGGTTTTTTGGACAGGTGCGATGACATTATTTGAAGTTTCTCATTTCATTCCTGAAAAACCTTTATACGAACAAGGTTTTATTTTAATCCCTCATTTAGCAACTTTAGGTTGGGGTGTAGGCCCTGGTGGAGAAATTGTAAGCACTTACCCATACTTTGTAGTTGGGGTTGTACATTTAGTTTCTTCAGCTGTACTAGGTTTTGGTGGTATTTACCATTCATTAATTGGTCCAGATACACTAGAAGAATCATTCCCGTTTTTCGGTTACGATTGGCGTGATAAAAATAAAATGACATCTATTTTAGGAATTCATTTAATCTTTCTTGGCTTAGGTGCTTTACTATTTGCTTTTAGAGCTATGCCAGGTAATCTATTTAGTTATGGGTTATATGATACTTGGGCACCAGGTGGTGGAGATGTTAGATTTATTGATAACCCAACTATCAATCCTTTTATTATTTTTGGATATGTCTTTAAATCACCATTTGGTGGTGATGGTTGGATTGCTTCGATTGATAATATGGAAGATCTTGTAGGTGGCCATATATGGGTAGGCGCGCTTTGTGTTATTGGTGGGGTATTCCATATCGTAACTAAGCCATTTGCCTGGGCACGTAGAGCATTTGTTTGGTCTGGTGAAGCTTATTTATCTTACAGTTTAGCTGCTCTATCTATTATGGGTATAACTGCTTCTATTTTTGTATGGTATAACAATACTGCTTACCCAAGTGAATTCTTTGGTCCTACTGGTCCAGAAGCTTCTCAAGCACAAGCATTTACTTTCTTAGTGAGAGACCAAAGATTAGGTGCAAATATTGCTTCGGCACAAGGACCTACTGGTTTAGGAAAATATTTAATGAGATCACCTAGTGGTGAGATCATATTTGGTGGTGAAACAATGCGTTTTTGGGATTTACGTGCTCCATGGGTAGAACCTTTACGTGGTCCTAATGGTTTAGATATTAATAAAATCAGAAATGATATCCAACCTTGGCAAGAACGTCGAGCAGCTGAATATATGACTCATGCTCCATTAGGATCTTTAAATTCTGTTGGTGGTGTGGCTACAGAAATAAACTCTGTAAACTATGTATCGCCTCGTTCTTGGTTAACGACATCTCACTTTTTCTTAGGTTTCTTCTTATTAGTTGGTCATTGGTGGCATTCTGGTCGTTCAAGAGCTGCTGCTGCAGGTTTTGAAAAAGGTATAAACCGACAAACAGAAGCTGTACTTTCAATGCGTCCAATTGATTAATCTAATTTTTATTTCTTATCACAATAATTAAAGGTAAGTATAAAAAAATTATTAAATTTTCTTATACTTACCTTTAATTATTATTTAATATTTTAGTTATAAAGGTTAAAAAATTTTAGCCATTTTTATAGTAATAAGAATGGGTAAAGTTTTTTAACAATAATTTTTACCTCATTTTCCTCAGTAACATAACCCTTTGATGTAAGTGTACCTTCAATTATTAAATAACCTTGTGTTTTATAATATTTTACAAAATCACCTTTATAATCACCCCAAAGTAAAAGTGTCACTTCATTTCTAGAATTTTTTTGTCTAGGAGCTGGAAATTTTACTTTTATTTCCATATATTGATATTCCTTATAAATTAAATGAACTGGTTTTTCAATAACTTTTACAACAAAAATAGCATGATTCATATTATCTTAATTAAATTATAGAAGTTTGAGTTTTTTTTATTTGACCAGCATTTAATTTTTCTAAAAGAGTAAGCATCATTTCAAAGTATTCTCGGAAATAAAAATCTAATTCTAATACTTCTTTTTTATTAATATCTAATGAATCATATGTATCTTGGATTGAAGATGCAAAATTTTGGGTATTATTTATTACTTCAATAAATGCTAAACGATCACTAATTTTAAGACTCCACTCAAAAAACCCTGTTATTTGTCTAAAAACTTTTAAAAGAAATACAGGTATTGTTTGGGTTTTTGCCTTTTGTCCCGATAGCTTTTCACAAAGTTCAATAATTTCCTCTGATTTCCAAGCTTGAGAACTTCCAGTAGCAAATATTTTATTTTCTGTTTCTTTAATAGATAAACTTTTTATGCAAAAAAATGCAGCATCTTGAGTATCTATATAAGCAATTGTTGGTGATTCTAGTGTAACTAAAATAGATTTTTGTTCTAAAATAGGTATTGCATATTGATATATAAGTCCTTGGAAAAAGCCAGCATATTTAAAAATAGTAAATGGGATGGTTGAACTCTTTATAAACTTTTCTATTCTATATTTCATTTGCATTAAAGTTATATAAGGATATTTCTCCGAATTCAAAATTGATAAAAATATAAAGCGTTTTAGTTGAGCATATTTTGATAATTCGATTACAATTAATTTACCATACCAGTCTACATATATTAATTCAGTGTTATCCTCAGGTTTTGTAGTCGATGCATCAATTATAGCTGTCACACCTTGGAAGGAAAGTGGTAAAGTTTCTGGTATTGTTAAATCACCATAAACTAATTCAGCTCCCCATTCTTTTAAAAAATTGGCGGCTCTTTTATTACGAACAATACAACGTACTTGAAAACCATTCTCTAAAGCTTTCCTAACAATTTGTCGACCTAAGGTTCCTGTTCCTCCAAGAATAAGTAGTGTCATAAATAGATTATTTTTTTGTAAATTTTTAAGACTTGTGTCAGATATCAGATAGAGTTATAGTATAATACTATATTACTCTCTACATAATAAAATATAAAAAAAGTATAGATTTTTTATACTTTACTATATAACTATTTACAGAATCCAATAGAAATATCGATTCTTATTTATATATTATAAGCTATGTGCTAGAGTAAAACAAATTGGTTTCATAATTCTTTTTTTTTTGTTAAATTATAAACTAAATGTATGCTCTTTTAATCATCTTGGTTTACTAATAGAGTTTTTATTAAGAAGAGTGTCAATAAAATAAATAAATAAAAGGTTTCATAAATGGTTTTTTGGGATAATTTATTACGTTATCCAAGATTTTTTATATCTTCAATGCTGGGATTAATTTTAATATTATTAACACCTATTATTGAACAGTTCAAAAAGTTTAATGATAAAAAAATAATTTTTTTTTTTTTAATAAGTATTTTAATTACTTTATTTTGCATTTTAAAAGGAATGCTAAGTATAGATTAAATTAATTTATTACACTTACTTTATTATTATATTTAAAAAATAATTAATTTATGACAACCCAACAATTTTTTAATTTAATGCCCTACTATGGGGAAAATTCTCAACCAGAATTAAAGTCAAAAGAAATAGAACCAATAGAAAAAGTAGAACAACAAATATATTATTTTTCAAAAAGCCCTTTTCGCAATACCCAAATGAAATATTCTAAAAAAGATTATTTTAAACGACGTAGTTCGCGACGGGGAGAATTAGATCGTACCAAAAGGTCGCAATCATCTGGACTTGAGATGCAAAATATCTCTGAAAAAACCTATTATAACCAAAGTTCAATTATTACCGAAAAGAAAAATATAAAAAAAGTGGATCTTTTTAAAGATATCCAAGAAATTGAAGAGAAAAGCTTATATCTTCATACTGGAGCATTTGCTCTTTTTGATACATTAGTCCGTAGTGAAATTCATTCAGTTTTTGGTTATCCTGGAGGAGCCATATTACCTATTTATGATGAATTATTTTTTTGGGAAGACAAAAAATTTATTAAACATTATCTTGTAAGGCATGAACAAGCTGCAACGCATGCTGCAGATGGTTTTAGTAGGTCTAGTGGCCAAGTTGGTGTTTGTTTTGCTACATCAGGTCCAGGTGCAACGAATTTAGTTACTGGTATTGCAACTGCTTACTTAGATTCAATACCAATGATAGTTTTGACTGGCCAAGTAGGAACTCAATTTCTTGGGACTGATGCTTTTCAAGAAATTGATATTTATGGCATAACCTTGTCCTTAGTTAAACATTCGTATGTTGTTTTGGAATCTAGATTTTTGTCTCAAATTCTTGCAGAAGCAATATATGTCTCGCAAAATGGAAGACCTGGGCCAGTTTTAATTGATATACCAAAAAATGTAGGTTTAGAAAAAATAAAAAGGTTTATCCCATGCTATGCAACAACTGTACATAAAGTCTTAGGTTGGAGATATAAATTTAAGAACCAAACTGACAAAATAAGAATGGCCTTACAAAGGCTGTCAGAATCTTCAAGGCCCTTATTATACATTGGTGGTGGAGTTGTAAGCTCACAAGCAGGGCGTCAATTAGCTCGGTTTGCTTATCGCTATCAAATCCCTGTGACAACAACTTTAACAGGAAAAGGAGCATTCAATGAAAATAATAGATTATCTTTAGGTATGTTAGGTATGCATGGCACTGTGTATGCTAATTTTTCGGTAGCAAATTGTGATTTATTGATTGCAGTTGGTGCTAGGTTTGATGATAGAGTTACTGGAAAATTACAAGATTTTGCTTGCAAAGCTTTTATTATCCATATTGATGTTGATGAGGCAGAAATTGGTAAAAACAAAAATGTTGGTATTGGTATTGTAGGTGATATTAAAAAAATCTTAACAAAGTTTCTATTATTAATGGATCGACCAGAACATAGATGGCTAAAGAAACCACTCCGAAAGGAATTTAAAAAATGGTATAAAAAGACTATAGAATGGAAGCAGGAGTTTCCATTACTACCAATTCCTGGAGATTACTCATTATTACCTAAAACAGTTGATGATGTTTTATTACCTCAAACTGTTATTAAAACATTAACAGATATTAGACCTTATGCAATAATTACTACTGATGTTGGACAACACCAAATGTGGGCTGCACAGTACACAAAATGTAAACGACGTAAATGGTTATCTAGTGCTGGTTTAGGTACAATGGGGTTTGGCTTACCTGCTGCCATTGGTGCAGCTGTAGCGTATCCAAAAGAAGATATTATTTGTATTACTGGTGATTCTAGTTTCCAAATGAATTTACAAGAATTAGGAACAATTTCTAAATATAAGTTAAGAATTAAAATTATTATTATTAATAACCATTGGCAAGGGATGGTACGTCAGTGGCAAGAAACATTTTACGAAAGTCGATACTCTCACTCTAATATGGCAGAAGGAGCACCAAAGTTCGATGTACTTGCAAATGCTTATGGTATTAAAAGTATGTATACTGAACGACAATCAGAAATCTGGCCCACATTAAGGGATACATTGGAAGGGCCTGAACCTGTTCTACTTGAATGTAATGTCTTAGAAGACGAAAATTGTTACCCTATGGTTGAACCTTCAAAATCTAATAGTGAAATGGCTTTATCAAGAAAACTTTCAACAACAATAGAAGGTTTAGTGATAGATAAAGAGGAAGAAGCAAAAAAACTAAACTAGGACTAGTAAAAAACATAAAAAACAAAAGAGAGGATAAACCTTTCTTTTGTTTTTATTATAAATATTGATTTTTAAGCAAGTCTTGAGTAGTATTCAATAACAAGCATATCGTTTATTTTAAATCTAAGATCTTTGCGTTTTACTAAATTTAGTATTTTACCTGTTAATAATTTTTGGTCAAATTCTAAATGACTGTTTAAAACATTATCATTCGAAGTTGCATTTTCTCCTTGATTTAAATTAGCTTTAATTAAGGCTATTGCTTTAGGTTTTGCAGAAAAACTAATAGAATCATTTGGTCGACATTGAAAACTAGGTATATTAACTCTTTTTTTATTTATTAAGACATGCCCGTGGTTAACAATTTGCCTTGCAGCAGGGATTGTGGGAGCTAACCCTAAACGAAAAATAATATTATCTAAGCGCATTTCTAAAAGTTGCATTAATAAAAAGCCTGTTAAACCTTTTCTTCTTCTTGCTTCCCTAACATACCTTAATAATTGTGATTCAGTTACCCCATAATTGTAACGTAATTTTTGTTTTTCATTTAATCTAATTTTATAAGCTGATGCTTTTGGAGTTTTCTGGTCAGTTGTCTCTTTTCCTTGTGCATTCTGTTTTTTTAATACTACTTTTCTCGTTAAACCTGGTAAGTCACCAAATCTTTTAATAATTTTTAAACGCGGTCCTCTATAACGTACCATTTTAATTATATTGATATTTTTAAATTTAGATCAATTTACTAATAAACTTAAAAGAATTATAAATAGTGGGATTAAAAATTGTTTCTTGTATTATGAAATAGTAAAGTAATGTATTATATTCATATAGGGCTTGTAGCTCAGTGGACTAGAGCGCGTGGCTACGAA
>JARUPZ010000221.1:42500-44486 GCA_031213475.1 Nereocystis luetkeana
AATTATATTGTTTTAAAGTAAAATATGTAAATCCTATTGTATTATATAAACTTCCAAGCCCAATTTTATCATTAGGGTTCCAAGCTTTTAAAGCTTGTCTGAATAATAAAATAGCTTTATAAAATAATTTTTTTTTTAAGTATAATTGACCTAATTTATAGAAAGTTTCATAAGAAACATTATCTTTCTTAATATTTTCTTGTAATCTAAATATCTTTTTTTCTAATTTTTGGGTATTAGTTATTTGTTTTAAGATATAAAAACTAATTATAAAAAGAAAAACAAATAAGGCAATTGAGTAAATTAACGGAAATAAAGAATTCATTTTAATTTTTATAGATTTTTAATTTAATTTTTAAGTTTATCAATACCATAAGAGTTTTGAATAAATAATCAATATATTATATAAATAGTACTATAATATATATTAAGAGTTTAAATTTTTAGAAAAATAAGTAATATTAATTAAGAATATGTTAACGAATACACAAGTTTTAGTAGCATTAACTTTAGCAATTGTACCAGCATTATTAGCATTTCGTTTAGGCAAAACATTGTATTCATAATTCTAATTAGAAAATACAAACTTTTATTGTTACATTAATAATATGTATACATATATGTATATTTTATATATGTATACATATAAATAAGTTATAAATATTTTGATTAATTAAATCTGGAATGAATAAACAAAATTTGAAACGTGTAAGTACCCCAATATTTCCTTTTACCGCGATTGTTGGACAAGAAGAAATGAAACTTGCTTTAGAATTAAATGTAATTGATCCTAAAATTGGTGGTGTAATGATTATGGGAGATAGAGGGACTGGGAAATCAACTACGATAAGAGCTATTGCAGATTTATTACCTGAAATTGAAGTTATTAAAGATGACCCTTTTAATCGTCACCCTGAAGATGAAACACTGGAAAATTCTGAAACTGAATTTATAAAAATTCCTATGGTAGATTTACCTTTAGGAGCTACTGAAGATCGAGTATGTGGAACAATTGATATTGAAAAGGCTTTAACAGAAGGTGTAAAAGCATTTGAACCTGGTTTATTAGCTAAAGCTAATCGAGGTATCTTATACGTAGATGAAGTTAATTTATTAGATGACCATTTAGTTGATATTTTATTAGATTCTGCAGCATCAGGCTGGAACACAGTAGAAAGAGAAGGTATTTCTATACGTCACCCGGCACAATTTGTTTTAGTTGGGTCGGGTAACCCTGAAGAAGGAGAATTACGCCCTCAACTACTAGATCGTTTTGGAATGCATGCTGAAATAAGAACTGTTAAGGACCCTGATTTAAGAGTAAGGATAGTAGAAGAAAGAACTTTATTTGATCTAAACCCTTATGCTTGGGTAGATAAATATAAAGACCAACAGGAGTTATTAAAGCAAAAGATTATTGATGCTCAAAATATTTTAGACACAGTCGAATTACCTTATGACTTTAGAGTAAACATATCAAAAGTATGTAGTGAACTTGATGTTGATGGATTAAGAGGAGATATAGTTACTAATAGAGCTGCTAAAGCATATGCTGCATTCCAAGGTAAGAAAGATGTTTTAATGGAAGATATTCAGAAAATTATTGTTTTATGTTTACGTCACCGTCTAAGAAAAGATCCTTTAGAATCAATTGATTCTGGTTATAAAGTTAAAAAAGTTTTTGAAGAAATTTTTGAGATTGTATAATAAATTAGCTAAAATGAAGGGTATCATTTAAAATTTGATACCTTTCTTTATTCTATTAATAAACTATATAATTAAAAGAATTATAAAACTTTATGTTATAATAAGTATTATTATAAAGCCGGGATAGCTCAGTTGGTAGAGCAGTGGATTGAAGATCCTCGTGTCACCAGTTCAAATCTGGTTTCTGGCAATTAAGTTTAATTGTGTTTGATAAACTTTTAATTTCAAAAGCTAATTATATTTATGGGTAAGGTTTATGATTGGTTTGAAGAAAGATTA
>JARUPZ010000222.1:0-44476 GCA_031213475.1 Nereocystis luetkeana
ATCCGGTCCTTGTCATCTACCGCCACTTCACCCGAAATCCATCGAAATAGAAGCACTTCGAGCTCCCGAGGGGTTCTCTCAATCCTCTCTGTCGTATTTTGTACACTACATACGCCGCGCTGTGGACTACTATACTGCAGACAACAAAGCAGTACCTTCCTCTATAGGCTCTGCAACAACACCCAATTTCCAAATCATCCTCCCTATCTCCTTCTACCGCAGCACACTGCTGTACTCAGACAATCATGCAGCTTGACACGATAAGGTACCAGGTATCTGTTTGTCCGCCGCGTTGTTGGTCGAGATCGTACTTTGCCTTTACAGGTTATGGTTCGAAAACCCGCCGCAATTTATATTGTTTAACCAAACCGACTTCACCTCCGGTATAGAGAGGATGAGGAGCGACGCTCCCTACACCGCGGTGTTGGTGGTCCGTGGCGATGATGATGATGAGTTTCGGCGTGAAGACGTTACCCCGAGCAAAGACAACTCAACTGCATATAGCAGCCGCGTAAGGGAGAAGGCTGCCTGCAGCAAATGTGGTGAGCCAACACAAACGGCCTACACGGTGCGAAAGACGTTGGCTCTCCTAGCAGGAGCGGATGTATGACGCGTATGCTCGGTTCGTTTATCATCCTCCGTCGGTTCACGTTTGCTCGTGCCGGCTTCGTTCGATCCCCGTCGATTTTTACCACTCGGCTTGACGCTGCTGCTGCTGCTGCTTCTGCTCCTGTTTCTGTTGTTTCGCTATCGTATGATGCTGTTGTTGGCACCCTGCTCGAGCTCCACTACTACTTTATTATCAGTAAGAATCACGATGATTCAAAACAGCTTTTTACGACGTCAAACCTCGCCCTATATCACCTGTGCAACAGCCGGTTTGATGGTTTTTGGGGGTCGTACCGACATTGCTCGTGGCTCGAAAGCGTTCGATTTCTCGGTATTTTCCTTGATACTCCAAGTATACTCGGAGTATCGAGTAACTGTCGTACTCCGAGTACTCCGAGTATTAGAGTACTGGAGGCCTAAATACTCGGAGTACTTGCAGTATGATCATTACTGAAGGGCCAAAATCCCCGAGTACTGGGAGTATGAGCAGTAAATTTGCTCGAGTACAATCAGTACCCGGAGTACACACATCTAAATTACTCGGAGTACTCCGAGTATCGCCAGTATTAAACCCAGGAATACTTCATCATCCGAGTAAAATACTCCGAGTAATACTCCAACCCGGAGTACCTTGGAGTATAAAACCCTGAAATACTCCGACTACTCGTACCTTGGAATATGGAACCCTACAATACTCCGAGTATTGAAGTTTTTGCAGTATGAACTGCCCAAGCACTCCGAGAACTTAAAGTAGGAGCAGTAAAAGATCCCCAAATACTTCAAGTACTACGAGTATTCCAGAGTATTGAACCTCAAAATACTCGGAGTACAGCAGTATGTCAGAGTATCGAACCCCAAAATACCCCGAGTACAAGCGGTATGGAGAGTGATCATACCCGAAATACTCCGAGTACGAGCAGTATCCCGGAGTATCGAGCCCTGAAATTCTCCGAGTACACGAAGTACCAGAAGTAAGTTATCTCATATACTCGTTACCTTATTCCAAGATACTCGGAGCATCTATCTACACCTTCCCATATTGATATCTTACGAGTATCGTCTGGCCTTTGCTCAGGACGACCCAATCCGACACACTATTTTGTCGATGACCACCATAATTACAGCCGTTCTTCGTGCATTTACATTGTGCGTTACCACTGCTGCTGCCGTCTCCATCATCCTCGTGTTTGCGATTAAGTAAGTTCGACATCGTTTTCATTTCATTATCCTACCAGAACGGTCGTCTGATCTTTTCTCTGACACCTCGATTTAACCCACATCATCCTCTCGATTAAAGTTACAATATTGACGACCGTTCATTCTGATATTTCGGCGTCCGACCCTGCGGGCACTCCTTGCACCCGTGGCGGTTGGATATTCAGTACTACTCACACTCGCACACACGCGCAACATTCAGGTAGTATTTCGAGCTTTGAAGTTGAGTACTGCCCACACTCCCAGTCACTCGCAAAGTTGAGGCCGTAAGCACCCTAATAGTCTCAGCGTTCAGAGTACGAAATTAGCTCGATACGGAAACAATCGATGCTCCGAGTGTGGTCCCTCTGCTGTGCGTTTATCGTATTACCCGCAGATTTTATTCCATCGTGCTGCTGCAACCAACACCTAATAAAGTTGCAGTGTGAGAGTCCAGGGAGGGAGCAAGCACATCAAATAAATATTGCACAATTCATAATTTCAACGCCTACTGAGGTCCTACATAAAGAGATTTACAAAGTGGTTTTCATTAACTTCAAGCACGGGGCCACGGCTCACCTATCATAGCTCCTGTATTATCTACAGGAATCTGGCCCGACCGCCGTGGGGGCGGGAGGGCCTTTTATTCCCTAGTTATACTACAATAGGTCAACACAATAGTAGTTCTGAACGCATTTTTTTTTTTGCTCTTCCCATTTATTATCCTCGCCCATCTTCTTCTCTCTCGCCTTCCAACTCGTAACTCAGATCCGGGGTCACATAGCAGGCTCTTCTACCCCCTTCCCGCTATGGTACGTGCCTTCATTTTTATCGCGAGAAGATTTCAGCCTTTTCTTCCCTGGTCGACTTGCATCGAATTGTGCCTACCCACGCTGCAAGGCGCTCTCAACAATTGAATCCTTTCTGTATATTTTTTTGCAAATAAAATCAAAGTCCGACCTACCTGGGGCTCGAACCCAGGACTCAAACACAAGTAGAGTTCGAGGTTAGCCACTTGAACCACCGGGGCGACCGGCTCATCTGGCATGAACGCATCATACACGCCGTACTTATTAATAGTATAACACCCAATTGTGAAGATATGACCGAGGTAAGGGTAAGGGTAAAGGACGCAGGTGTATCTGGCAGCTGGGAAGCAGTGCTTCGCTTCTTCTCATATACCAGGTAGATCTTCTTTATTGATGACTAGAGCTGAGGAGGTGCTCTGGTAGAGAAGTGAGCGGTAGGGGGGTGGGACTCGACGCTCAGATATACTCGTCCCACCCCACGCTACAAGCTCTCCTAAATTCCTCTTATCTAACGTGCTCCTAAATAACTTTCCTATGGCTACCGAACGTTCTTCTGCTAATACAAGAACTTCTCACTTTACGATCCTATCCGCGTTAAGGAGCATTACTCTTGTCTAACGGCCTATCCGCCTTAGAGAACATTCCTAAAAGACGGTTACTCTCAACCACCGGAATATCCACCAGGTGAATCCATTCTTTGGGTTATTCTCGTATTCCTCAGGCTACGAAACTACCGACTATATCATCTGTATCTATAGCCCATGAGCACTCCACTCATATCACATTAGCCCACCCTGAAAATTCGTATATGCAGAACACAAGATGATCGAAGGATGATGACAAACTTCATCCCAAACGACCAGGAAAAGGTGGTCGAAGATGCGGCAATTCGAAACAAAACAAATAGAGCTATAGATTCCCCCACACCTCGTAATAAGACCCAAACAATGCGAAGGGGTGTTTACTTAGAACAACCACTATAAGGTGTAGACCAAAGGAGAGGAAGAAATAACTCAAAGCGGAAGTGAAAGCAGAAAAAGGCGAAGCCAAAACCGAAGAGAGACGAAAGAAAACAGGAGACAGAACAAAAGCCGAAGCGAAGGCTGAAGAAGAAAACTAAGGCCGAAGTGAAGGCGAAAGAAGGACGCACAGACGTATTACTGGGGCCATTGTCTGGGGCACAAAAAGGTGCGAACGGGGGTTGGTTGGTCGCCGAACCGGGTTGCCAAACTAGGAAACTCGCGAAAGGAAGCAGTGATCGCAATAAACAAAACACATATATATATGGTAGGAATAATGCCTTGTCTTGTGGCGGAGGTCCTAACGTGGTAGACATCACTCAAGAGAAACGGGGCACTGCTATAGTGCAAAGAGGGCTGCGTACACTAGTGGCTATTAAAACCGGGAGATGGAGCGAACAACGCTGCGTCTGGAAGACCTCTTCATGGTATGAACTATACCAGCAAACGTAGCAAGGTATTTAACTCAACAAGAAAAAACTGAAGAAGATCCGCAAGGAGATTGTCCTAATGCGTGCAGTTCAAGGTGGTAGATATCGCAGGGCTAAAAAAACTAGCGTGTGCAACTCGGCCAACAGGGGCGACATCAAAGATTGTGTCGTTTGCCACAGAGCAGAGGGGCGCGCGGGATACCGAACAAAAGATGAAGAAACCTAAGAAAAAGAAAACAAAGCACGATCGGGACCAGGAAACTAAATGAAAGCAGAACACATGCCAGGGAAAATCGATCTTGGCAGAACCGCCATGGTTGATAACTCTGCGGCCTTCCGGGGCGGCAATGCTATCCGGACCCTACTTGGCAAACATAGAAGAAACACGGGTGAGCTGGAAGCTCGATATAATCTTAGCTCGATGACCGTCTGAACCAGGGGTCGGTGGAAACCTACGGAGGTCAGGGCACAGCCCAGGCTACGACGCGATTTTACCTCGGCGTAGTATTGCCAAGAATTGGCGGTAGGCTAGTGAATTACACACACATATGAAAATTACGGTATCGCGACATTTAGGCAGCCTGAACGTAAGGAGGCAACACGGAGGTGTAGGCGATAGGAAGAAAAATAAAGGTAGACGGAGCCAAACACAGACAAGAAGCTGGCTGCTGATGACTATTGAAGACTAACCCTGAACAACTATTCTACTATATTGTAGACTAACCAGAACCAATAACCCAGGACTAAAAAACCTAATGCGAAACCAAGGCTAATCAGAGGGAGGAGTGGAAACCGTGGGGGCTCCGCGGGACACATCAGAGTTCCGGAAAGGTTCCCGGCTGCCGTTGGTTTGGGAGGGTGATCGAGTTGTTGCTGCCCATCCGCATGTACGCGGGGGCGGCTGGTGCGGACGTGTTGGTCGCAGGGGTATGAACCGTCAACGCGGAAGACGAGGGGGCAGGCTCGATGCGTTGTTGTCGGAACTGTTGCCCTGGCGAGTGTCGGTTGCCGTTGTCGTAGTTCCGGCCGTTGCTATGGCGCCAGTTGTCGGAGCGCCCGTTGTTGCCACGGTACTTGCGGGAGTGGTTATAATTGGAGCGGTTGTTGTTGGAGTTTCCGCTACGGTTGGTGTTGTTGTGGCCTCGACGGTTGTTGTCGTAGCGGTTGGAACTCCGCTCCAGGTTGCGCTCGTATTGCCCCCGGCGGTAAGAGAGCATCCTCTGTTGCCACTGGCGGTAGGCGTTTCCGCTGTCGTTCAGCTGTCCTAGTGCCGGGTTCAATATGCCGGACGTGTTGAGGAATCCCTCGGAGCAGGTCTTCGTGCTGTGGTCCGTGCCATTGCAGTTGAGGCAATGGCCACCGTGGGCACGGAGAGCTTGGGCGCGGGCCGAGCTCGTCAGGAGCGGTGTCAGGAGCAGTGGGATCTGAGGATTAAACGTCGTCGTCACCATGTAAACCTCTTCGTAGTGTCGCAGCGGCCAGTCCGCCTCATCCTCGCAGAACGGGTCGCGCCCCTGTTCGGCGACGTTCATGACGAACGGGTTGGAGGAAGACCCTCTCGCGTTGGTTCCTGAGCCACGCGGAATTTGCTGTCGCGCCGGGGTCGATGGGGAGGAGGAGTACGTGACGAACCCGCCGGAAGAAGTCGCGTGGAAGCGATGCCCGTTGATTGCCGGCGTCTTGTTGGTGGCCAAAACTTCGAACGCTGCCCACATGTCGGTAGCCGAGGAGAAGGGCTGCGGGGTGGTCATGAGGCGCCCCGGATAAAGCGTGGGCATCAGGGAAGGGTACTGGCTTCCCGTGGCGCCGCGCACAATTTCGACGACCATGGCGTCGCTCAGCTTGACGACCCGCTCCGTGCCCTGTGCGATTGACACGCGTTCTTTGAAGGCCCGGACAAAGGTTGCAAAGTCCGTGAGATTGGGGACGCCGAAGGTGTGGAGCTGCTCGAAGGCGCGGCCCTGGTCGCCGTCGTCGAAGTGGTTTGTGAGTAGACGTAGGAGAGTCTTGAACGCCGATGGTCCGGTGTCGTCGACGGTGAGTTCTTGGCGCACTTGTACGAAGAAATCATCGATGAGGCGGGGCAGTGGCGATGCCATGACCTGGGGGGACGAGAGCGCCTTGCGAAAACTCCGTTGGAGTGGGGCATCCCATCCCGCTACCCACGGGGGTGTGTCGAACGATTGTTTCTCCGAATCGTCGCACAAGATCAGGATCTCGCCAAGGACCAGCTTAACGCTGGCCAGGAAAATGCCTAGGTAAACGGCAGGCTCGATGTTGTCCGGGCATGGGAGTAGCACGAGCGCAGTAAAGTTACGCATATCGAGCCCGGCGTAGAGGCTCCGGACACTGCGTCGTTCCGCTTCCGTCATGGGCTCCGTAGTGGCTCCTGTCGTCAGGCCGAGCGCTCGTGTAGAGGGGAGCGCTGTCGTTGTGGTGGCCGGTGTCCAAGGGGCGTGGGCGTTGTCGTCGGTGACGGTGTGTTCGTCGTGGGGCGGGTGGTTGGGGGTGTCGGAGAGTGGGTCGCGACTCGGTCGGGTTCCACACGTAGCCGCGGCCAGCGTTGGAGTGGAAATACCTCAACTCGAGAAAAAGGGTGTGGGCGGCCCCGATGAACTCGGACGAGGCACCCTCGGTGGCGGCGACGGCCAGAACGAAGGTGATCGACGGGTCGCAGTCGGGTGTGAACAGTCGCCAGACGCGGTGTGCCACTATAGAGACATCTGAGGCTATCGGGTCGCGTGTACTCTGCATCCAGCGGAGCTTGGCGTCCAGGAAGACCCAGTCAGTTGACTCAAAGCCGAACGTCTGCGGTTGCCGGTGCCCAGTGGGTTTGGGGGCTGGCAAGGATTGGGCCGGTAGTGATGCCTGGGACATCGTGGTCCCAGCTTGGTTCCGGGGGCGTTGGGAGGTGGTGATCCTAAACATCGCGGCCGACGTTAAGGGTGGTCCAGGGTGCGGAGCCGACGGCTGCGATTGGGCAGTGGTTGCCGTGGTCGCAGCTATTGTCTCATAGGTGGGGTCGAAGGGGTTCGAGGAAGGGGTAGGAGAGGGCGGTAACACGAGTAGGAGGTCAGCGCTCTCTTTCGCAAGAAGGGGGAGCTGCTCGTGGTGGGCTTTGAGGGCCGCGCGGCGCTCACGGAGAGCCATGGGATCGCCTTGGTAGTGCCCCTTGAGAGCAGGGGTGGAAGTTTCCTGTGCGGAGGCCTCCGGTTAGATGGTGGGCCCGGCACTGGTCGTGCCTGCTCCAAGTGGGGAAGATCCCGGTGTGGTGGGGTGTAGAGTGAGGTCACTCAGAATGTCTTCGAAGCCGGGGGTGTCGTCGTCCGTGTCGCGAGAGGACCTTGCGGCATACCTCGCCTCGCCGGGGTTGGTGGCTTCGGGGGAAGGGGCGCCGGGCATGTTTAGCATGTTTAGGGTGGAACGCTTGTACTGGGGCGGGAAAGGGTTTGGTGGAAGCTGGAGAGGGCGGGTGGATCCAGGCTTGGATCAGGATAGGCGGCTACAATACCAACAAACCGATCTAGGGGGCAGAAAGGAGTGACGGTAAGGACGTACAATAAGGGGTATTGAGGGAGGGTGTGCCACGATTATCGTGCCCGTCGAATGATATTTTTCTAGTTGAGGGCGTCTAGCCGGTGTCAGGCGCCTCGCGTGTGATTGACGGTAGTCGCGCCCGAGTCACCCAAGTGATATCAGTTGAACTGAATTGAACAGAACTCCGTCTGAAATGTCCAATGTTCGTAATGATAACAGGGCGTGACGATTACTGGGCGTGGGCAGTGCAAGACCTTTTGTTGGGATACAATTAGAGTACCCGTAGAGGAAACGTGTAGGTCGAGTCGGGGGGAAAATTGCAGCATGCCGGCACTATTTGGTAGCTGCACAGAATATCGGGCGATTCCCTACTTGAACGGTGGGCAGCTTTTCGTTCCGTGGTAGAAACAGACAGCAACTGATACATTTCGGGGGTCGCGAGGTCCGATATATAGGGTATCGTAGAGGTGGCACAAGTGGGGAAAAAAAATAAGAAATAGACCCCGGTACGTAAAAACATTGAAAAGAGTATCAATCGGCTCCTTTGGGGGAGTCGAAGACGCTAATCCGCCGCGAAGGATGTTGTGTATTATTGTGTTAGTTTGGCCAGCATTTAGTTCATCACTTTCGGAAGTGGTCACTGTCCGGGCCACAGGTACTATGCTCCATATTCGAGCAGCTTGCAGCTGCTGTTTTTGTGATGAGCTGGACAAATATGGGAGAAACAGTTGTTTACTAGTTTGTGTAGCCTGTGTGGTGTTACGGTTCTAGGCAGCCTGTACCCTGCTATATTTGTAAAAGCTAGTGGGGGTGGGGTGCGTTGGAAGATAACACTACTTGTTACAAACTTGAACAGTGTCTACCCTGCTTTGACTCAAGGGGGGAGCAAAACAAAAAGAAAAGAAAAAAAGGAAGGCAGAGGTCGAAAACAAAAAAGAAAGAGAAAACAAACACGACCAAACTAATATTCGGACCAGATCAGGTAGCATACATTCTGTCTTGATGTGCTACAGCTGGGGGGGGGTAGTATTCCGTTCCCCTCGCTGCCTCGGCAAGGAATGCTGCGAGTCATGCCCTATCAGGCTAATAGGGTGTGGCGTAGGTCTTTCTGGCGGGTATAAGGCCGGACTCAACCTCAAGGAGTGATACCTTCTTGCTGCTGCCTGTGGCCGCGAGGCTCAGGCGGCAGTAGAGTTGGGTCGTACGTGGTGCGTCAGGCACGGAGACCTACGATTCGCGCGTCTTTTTTAGGCAGCTGCGGCAGAGCAGCAATGCTCAATCGGGGTGTCCGTGCGCGGAGGCAGGCGCGACCACAGGCCACACTACGGCACAGTCTTTTGCACCGGTAGGAGGCTGCATTCGACGACGAGGGAGGAGGGAGACTGGGCGTCGACGTGCGGGGAAGATACGGATTGACCTCCCCCTGCGCGAGAATTTTTATTTCCCAGATCAGAACCGCAAGTGCGAGGAGCATTTTGTTTTTCAGGATGACGGAGAAAGGGAAACGACTGGAAGGGAATGGCAACGAGTGCACGCGCAAAGGAGCGGGTGGATTGGGCCAAGGCGATGATGCGGCCATGAAGAGCGGCAGAAAGACGGTGCATGGAGACCCACGATCTGCGCGCACACTATCATCACGAGGGAAGCAGTCATAGTTTGTTTTTTCCTGGTACTGTTTCACGAGGCAGAATAGTATCTGCCGGTACTTGTTATAAACGTCGTCACTGGTCTTTGTAGTTCAACGAGTTGTATACCCTTCATGGGGAATAACCTACGCAATTATCAGGGACGTGATATCATAACTGTGCTGCACCCTTTTGTGTCAAGACAGTCCAGGAAAAGATGGCGATCGTTGATATTCGTGTGGTAGTAAGGTTCGATTGCTCCTTTTTTCACTGCATATCCGCGAGTCTTCACTCTGAAAGCACTCCAGATAGCAGGCAGGTGTGTTCCTCTTTCGTTTTCACGACTACCGTGCGTTTCGTATGGTGCAGGCAGCACTTCAGACAGCATCCACTGTAGTCAGCAGCCACGAGTTGGTTAGTGGTGGGAACGGGGATACTCTTGTTATGTTATAGTTGAGAGGACATACCCGCAGCCATGTTAGTTCAGTTTTGCACATTGGTTTTATCTTGTGTGCGCTTTGTTTTCGTCTCGTGTATTTTGAGGCAGCCGAGTGTTCGATTTTGTTTTGTTTTTCGGATCTTCCTAGGGCTCCAGCACCTTTTGTGTGACCACGGACTCCTTCGTCAGAGAGTTATTAATGTGAGAACAACAACAAACAAACAAAGACGTATACAGCAGGAGACAAGGTTGCGCGCCACAAAGCCTCGTTTCGTCGGTAACGCTGAGGAACGTGCACGTGAGAAGCTGTAGCCAGACATATTTGTGAAGCATAATATATATACCTTATTCCTGGCTTAAAACTGGCAAATTTAAATGCGCCTACGCAGCAGACGGACCAGGTTCGGCAACATAAAGCCGCTTGAAGTCGTTAATGCTGGAAAACGTGCACGTAAGGAACAGTAGAAAAAAAAAACTAAAAATAATAGACGTCGTTTGTATCCTACAGGCTGTGGGGGTGGGGCATAAATATCATAAATTTGATCAATTTCGGCGTCATTCACCCTGTGTTTATAGTATAAATAGAGCAGGAGGAAAGTAGTGCATCATGGAGCCTGTTCTGCAGGGTAGAAGCAGCGTGTGGACGGCCAATCTGAAGAGGGGTGCAGAAATATAGGCTGGTCCCAATGAGCAACACATACTTGTTTTCTGCAGATATATTCCTAAGGAGCTACCTAAATATATCGCGAGAAAGGATGTGTGTGTGTGTATTGTTCACATTAAACCGTTCTTTCATCCCGTCGACATGCAGCACAACCAGTGTCCGTGCCGATTCTTCAATCCTAGAGGAGATACAAGTTATGTGGTCACAAAGCTACGCCACAGAGATACTACGTTGCCACGTGTGCAGTATGCACTGCAGTGGGCAATGCAAAGCCATGTCATCATACTAGATACGACAGGCACGACATACGCAATCAATGAAATAGTGAAACGAAAAGAAACAATCAAAGAGAAAACAAAAACAAGGTAGACAAATCGAAAGAGAAGAAGAAAACAAAATGAAAGCAAAATCTAGGAGAAACAATCTGTCGGGCCCCCCCCCCGCAGGCGAGGTGGCCAACACTTGAAAAAGAACGAGCTGGAAAAAAAGGAAGAACAAAAAAAAAAAAACGGGGAGGTTCACGGAAGATGTTGTCACTAGAATAGTATCGCGAGAAAGGAGGGGGGGGTTCACGGGAGATTTTGTCACTAAAATAGTATTACGTACCCCCATTGGTTCCTCGCTCGGATACCAGACTTTGTAGGCCTCGTATGTATGTTGAAATCCTGTAACCAAGGCATTAAAATAGAATACCAGGTACATCTATGGCTCTTCTCGCTGTGGGGGGGTCGCCAGTAAGGTTAATTCATACGTATACTATTGCTCGTATCAGGTACCAGGTACCAGGTATGGTCGTTCAATAACTCGCAGGCGAATATACCACGCGATGGATACTAATGGATACAATTAGCGATTACCAGGTATAGCCGAGCCGTTCGTAGGCTGCTCACATATGCATATAATAGGAATGGCGTATTTAGTCACACAACCGCTGTTCCTAAAAAATATTTACCACGTATCAGTATACTGCTGCGCGTGTCCTACCATGCCACCCTCTCGTACGCGAAGGCCCTCAAGATGACACGTTGCGAGAGCATCGAAACGACCATTCGTAAACGGCGGCTCTTCTTTGCGGGGGGCGTGGCACGGCAAAGCAAGGAGCAGTTACCCAGTCGGGTAATGTTCGGGACGATAGCTGGTGGGGAAAACCCTAGACCAGGCGTACAGCAGTGTAAGACTTGGCATAGGTGCATAGTCAAAGACCTTAGGGAATTCCGAGCCACCGAAGGGTCAACGGAAGTTGTAAGGGATCAATTCGAGCACCGGGTGCGCTTGGGTGATGCGTGGGTGGGGCTTGCCATGAGGCGGAGAGCCTTGCTCACGGAGAGCGGTCGATCGGGAGCATTCGCGCCGTAAGGCGGTGGAAGGAGAGAAGATAAATATCAATTATTTTAGTGTACTGGTGGACTATTAATAGTGTACTGAGAGCAAGGGGGCCACGTTCCCCTAGACTCTAGAAGACCCCTGAAAGCAGGTCAAACACAATTTTATGCAACTCCTCGGGGAAACACTAATCCCGCCGCAATCTCCGTAGATATATTGGAGTGACACAACAGTTACTCAAGACACTTGAACTAATACGACAATGACACGTATCAGACATGTGTACGGCTACATCATACGACCATGTCCGACAGCCTTCCTAGACGTAGCACACTGTCAGGATAATTGTGCCTATTCCGTACCAGATCCACACTCATCCAACACAGAAAAATCCTCTTGTCGTGACACTACAAGTAGCAGTGTATTCACCCCAAAAACAGAAATTCCAAAACCCACTATAGAACCAAACAGCTGCCTCCCTGCTGTCAAAATACCAAAACCTCCAAAACCCAGACTCAAACCAATTCAATCAATGTGAAACAAAATATTGGCCTTACTCCAACCTCTTTCCGGTAATCAAAATACAGCCTTCCCTATGGTAGGTTCAACTGCATGAAATAGGAAAAATAGTAGATTGGCCTTCCAGATTTCAGTATCAATCTCAATATAATCTCAAAAATGAAAGACTCTGAAATTCATCCATATCAGTCGAATACCAAATCAATATTATTCCCTCAACTATCATACCAGCTTGTCATTCAATAACCATGTACCACTCAAAGCCTATAGCCTCTCTTCTGTGGGCACACATTTAATGACATTCAAGAAAAGCGTCAAACATCTCATTGACCAACACACTGCGGTCCTACAAGCCGGGTATGGGTATAGAGCACACCAGAGTTGTACGGTGAGATTCGACTCGTTTCATGAAATAGGGCATGCCCAAAAACTTTACCAGCGGATTTACCAATCTTCTCGTTTCTTAACTGAAAAATCACGAGAAAGTGCGCCGGTTCTTAATATTAAAAGCTCAAAAATATAAATTTTCGAGTTTCTTAACTCATGCAGAACTGAAAAACTGATCCCGACACTAATTCCAAGTAGCTTGCCCCCAAATACGTGGGACTTAAAGGGGTTAACTCCAAAGGAAACTTATCATACGTGAGCATCAGGTATATATGCGTAATACCAGATTCCTGGTACCAAGTGAGACACCTGTCAGCTGAGTATACGGCTGCGGTATTATATACCCAAGTCGTCATATGATACCATCCTGCAGATATGTGAGAGATCAAGATGGTTGATCGCTCAACAGTCAAGATGGTGGTAGAACTTGTGTCGGCAAGATCTGACTGGAAGAAGCCACACACAATTTCAAGCAAAAACGAACCACTACCTGCGCTTTTTACATAGCAGTACCGAGCAAAATAATAAAAAAGACACAACAAAAACACTATCAATACCAACCGTTACCCAATATAATATTAATAGTAGCACTACAACCACACATCACGACCGTCGAGCATCCACCTCATTTTCTCCGTTCACCATGCCCGGTCGTGATTTGGTCCTCTCGTCAACCGTCCACCTGATGCAATCAACGCAGTGCAGTCTCCAAGCAGAGATTCGGCAAATCATCGACAGCGAAAGAGGGGAAAAGCAAGGGTACTCGAATGAGGGAATCTGGTGACTCTTCATCCTATCGGACGAAACATTTATAGCTTGGTGATAGTTGGAAGAGGATATCACCCGCATGGCCTGTGTACACCTCAAATATTGCCTGTGGGGGGAGCAACCAGGGTCATGCAAACTATCAATCAAGATACCCGGTATTCCGTGTGAATTTCCGATGTGCTCAAACTGAACTCTCATACTACCCTCCCTAGTTTGTGCCCATCGCAAACAATATATATACCAGTCAAGTTTTCTATCCTCCAGCCGCGCTCGTCTCAGTAGTTTTTACTCGTATACGAACTGCGTTTTTGTTATCCAACACGTTACGTGTATCGTATATTACGTGAATCGTACGTATGTCCGGAACTTGATACGTATACTCGTAAATGAAAGCTCAAAGTTCCAAAAGTTGCAGTCACACACGCCACGCATCAAATGGCCATCACCAAATTATGACAAGTCTCGAAACGCTGCAAAACAAAAAAAAACACAAGATCAAATCCGCAGCGAAGACTAGACTACTCGTACTCGTACGAGTATCACGTTTCTAAAAACAAACCAAACACAGACAGCGAGAACGTGCCTGATGAGCAATTGCTCGAAGATGATGGTCCTTCACTTTTCTCGCACGCGCGCCCGCCGTAGCCGAGTCGGACGCCGACCGGCCACCTCAAACCCCCACCCCACGAAGGTGCCGCTGCATGACCAACCCGTACCGATCCCAACTCGCTCCCAAGCGCTTCCATTCGGCGCACCGTCGTCCTCGTCAATGTTCTCCGAACACCCGACAGCTCCTTCCGTGACACCAATCTCCCCCACCAGACCCATGCCATCCATTGGGACCCCCTCACGTTCCAAACCGTGTTGCTCCTCCTCATCCGACTCCTCCAGTTCCGTCTCCCTCACCATTCCCATGCCATCCACCGGTACCACTTCACGCTCCAAACCATGCTGCTCCTCCTCATCCGACTCCTCCAGTTCCGTCTCCCTCACCATTCCCATGCCATCCACCGGTACCACTTCACGCTCCAAACCGTGCTGCTCCTCCTCATCCGACTCCTCCTCCTCAGTAATATCCATCAACTCCTCCTCGTCGCCTTTCTTGACGTACGTAGAAGCCCGTACTTGTTGTTGCTGCTGCTGTTGCTGTTGGGCCGCACTTTTTGCTCTCGATAGCACTGGGTCGGCGGGTGACGAGTTGTCGCAGCTCCTCGAACCATTGTCCTGGGCTTGGTGCGTGTTCTCTGTCTTTTTCCTTGCCTCCTCTCGTGCATTCGCGGCGGTTGCGTAACCCCTCCTAGCTCTCAGCTGCTGGTCAACATATTTTTCAATGGCTTCTTGTTGCTCCTTGACGGTAAGCAAGTGGAAAGATGATAAATCCATGCGGCATCCTGCGCCCGGCCTACCGTGACGCTCCTCCTGCTCCTGCTCCTGCTTCTGCTGCTTTGCTGCTGCTGCCGCTGCCGCCGCTGATGCTGCTGCTGCTGCTGCTGCTGCTGCTGCTGCTGATGGGGCTGCTGCTGTTTCCTGTAGCTCACTCCATTCTTCAGGAGTCCATATCCCTAACCCGATGCCCGCTCCCTCGCGGTGTCGCCTCTCCTGATCAAGGATCCTTGTCATCCAAGGAAGCTCCTCCCCTGAAACCACAAAACCCACCATGGTGCGCTACACCCCGTGCCCGAGCGACCGTGACCATATGTCAACGCTAGCGTAAGGGATCAATTCGAGCACCGGGTGCGCTTGGGTGATGCGTGGGTGGGGCTTGCCATGAGGCGGAGAGCCTTGCTCACGGAGAGCGGTCGATCGGGAGCATTCGCGCCGTAAGGCGGTGGAAGGAGAGAAGATAAATATCAATTATTTTAGTGTACTGGTGGACTATTAATAGTGTACTGAGAGCAAGGGGGCCACGTTCCCCTAGACTCTAGAAGACCCCTGAAAGCAGGTCAAACACAATTTTATGCAACTCCTCGGGGAAACACTAATCCCGCCGCAATCTCCGTAGATATATTGGAGTGACACAACAGTTACTCAAGACACTTGAACTAATACGACAATGACACGTATCAGACATGTGTACGGCTACATCATACGACCATGTCCGACAAGTTGCCCCCTTGGTGTTTGGAGTTGAAACCGCGTTGTGGTCCACTGCAGCCAAAAAGGCGGGGAATTGGTACCGGGGGATCCTTGAAGCAGCCGAACGGTTCATGATGAGGTGACACGAGGCTGAGGCTGATATGAGTAGGCAGCGCCGCGCATCCGCCGTGGATGGTGCCCAAGGGAACGGGGGTGGAGGGGGCAACAGGAGAAGTGGCAGAAAGCCCGACCAAGGGAATGCGGAGAAATTGGTACCGGGGGATCCTTGAAGCAGCCGAACGGTTCATGATAAGGTGACACGAGGCTGAGGCTGATATGAGTAGGCAGCGCCGCGCATCCGCCGTGGATGGTGCCCAAGGGAACGGGGGTGGAGGGGGCAACAGGAGAAGTGGCAGAAAGCCCGACCAAGGGAATGCGGAGAGGGGGGGGAACAGGAGGGGTAGAAGGAAAACATCGGTAGACGAAAGTAGGAAGGATATGGCAGACAGGGTAGCAAGGCACCAAGTCGACTAGGAAGTAGAACATGACCATACTACTAGTTTTTTTTTTTTTTGCTTATCCCATTCATTATCTTCGCACATCTTCTTCTCTCTCCTTCAAACTCGTAACTCAGATCCGGGGTCACATAGCAGGCTCTTCTACCCCCTTCCCGCTACGGTACGTGCCTTCATTTTTATCGCGAGAAGATTTCAGCCTTTTCTTCCCTCGTCGACTCGCATCGAATTGTTCCTACCCACGCTGCAAGGCGCTCTCAACAATTGAATCCTTTTTTATTTTTTTTTTGCAAATAAAGTCAAAGTCCGACCCACCTGGGGCTCGAACCCAGGACTCAAACAAGTAGAATTCGAGGTTGACCACTTGAACCACCGCAGCTGCTTCGAACGTGGTCTTCCCTTGTCTTCTCTTTTTGTTTTGTTTTTTTCTTTCTTGCGCTGACTCTCCGTGATTTTCATCTTATTTTTTTCTCTTCCTTTTCTGCTTGATAAGCCGTACTGATTGAGCCGTGTGGCGTGGTTGGATGACGAACCTGCTCTGCTCGTTTCGTATTGTCTGACGCCAAGGGGCTGGGCATAGTTGACGAACGCAGGGCGGAGACGGCAGTCTGGGTAGCAAGGTACCAGGCGGATTAGCAGGGAGAACCTGGTTATACTACTCGTACCACAAACTGCCGCCGCCGCCTGGAAGATACTTTGGGCTTAGGTCTGCCTGTTATTTCCCCTTCGCTATTTTTCCTTCTTATTTTTTTCCTTGGTTCTTTGTCTTACTCTGTTTACAGGCAGTGGTGTGGTGGTTTTTCTTTTCTTCTTTTTTTCTTTTTCTCAACTCGTTCTTTTTCAAGTGTTGGCCACCTCGCCTGCGGGGGGGAGCACGACAGATTGTTTCTCCTAGATTTTGCTTTCATTTTTTTTATTTTTCTCTTTCGATTTGTCTACCGTGTTTTTGTTTCCCTCCGATTGTTTCTTTTCGTTTCACTATTTCATAGATTGCGTATGTCGTGCCTGTCGTATCTATTATGATGACATGGCTCTGCATTGCCCACTGCAGTGCTTACTGCACACGTGGCAACGTAGTATCTCTGTGGCGTAGCTTTGTGACAACATAACTTACATCTCTTCTAGGATTGGAGAATCGGCACGGACACTGGTTGTGCTGGATGTCGACGGGTAGAAAGAACGGTTAAATGTGAACAATACACACACAGCAGTACGACAGCAGTTTTTTTTTGTCGTGTGTTTTTTTTTTTTTTTTTTTTTTTTTTTTTTTTTTTTTTTTCCATCCCATTCATTATCTTCGCACATCTTCTTCTCTCTCTCCTTCCAACTCGTAACTCAGATCCGGGGTCACATAGCAGGCTCTTCTCCCCCCTTCCCGCTACGGTACGTGCCTTCATTTTTATCGCGAGAAGATTTCAGCCTTTTCTTCCCTCGTCGACTCGCATCGAATTGTGCCTACCCACGCTGCAAGGCGCTCTCAACAATTGAATCCCTTTTTTTATTTTTGCAAATAAAGTCAAAGTCCGACCCTCCTAGGGCTCGAACCCAGGACTCAAACAAGTAGAATTCGAGGTTAACCACTTGAACCACCGGGGCGACCGGCTCTGTGTGTGTGTGTGTTCTTCACATTAAACCGTTCTTTCTACCCGTCGACATCCAGCACAACCAGTGTCCGTGCCGATTCTTCCATCCTAGAAGAGATACAAGTTCTGTGGTCACAAAGCTACGCCACAGAGATACTACGTTGCCACGTGTGCAGTGTGAACTGCAGTGGGCAATGCAAAGCCATGTCATCATACTAGATACGACAGGCACGACATACGCAATCTATGAAATAGTGAAACGAAAAGAAACAATCAAAGAGAAAACAAAACAAGGTAGACAAGTCGAAAAAGAAAAAGAAGAAAAATGAAAGCAAAATCTAAGAGAAACAATCTGTCGTGCCCCCCCCCCCGCAGGCGAGGTGGCCTACACTTGAAAAAGAACGAGCTGGAAAAAAGAAGAAATAACAAAAGACACCACTGCTTGTGAACAGAGTAAGACAAAGAACCAAGGAGAAAGTAACAAGGAAAAATAACAAAGGGGAAATAACAGGCAGACCAAAGCCCAAAGCACCTTCTAGGTGGCGGCAGCAGCTTGTGGTACGAGTAGTATAGCCAGGTTCTCCCTGCTAATCCGCCTGGTACCTTGCTACCCAGACTGCCGTCTCCGCCCTGCGTTCGTCAACTATGCCCAGCCCCTTGGCGTCAGACAATACGAGCCGAGCAGAGCAGGTTCGTCTTCCAACCACGCCACACGGCTCCTTGAGTACGGCTTATCAATCAGAAAAGGAAGAGGAAGAGAAAAAATGAAATGAAAATCACGGAGAGTCAGCGCAAGAGAGAAAAAAAAAAAAACAAAAAAAAAAAAAAAAAAAAAACAAAAAAAAAAACTAAAAGAGAAGACAAGGGAAGACCACGTTCGAGCCAGCTGCACCAGTTGGTAGCACTAGTAGTATGGTCATATTCTACTTCCTAGTCGACTTGGTGCCTTGCTACCCTGTCTGCCATCTCCTTCCTACTTTCGTCTACCGCCGTTTCCCTTCTACCCCTCCTGTTCCCCCCCCTCTCCGCATTCACTCGGTCGGGCTTTATGCCACTTCTCCTGTTGCCCCCTCCCCCCCCGTTCCTTTGGGCACCATCCACGGCGGATGCGCGGCGCTGTCTACTCATCTCAGCCTCAGCCTCGTGCCACCTCACCATGAACCGTTCGGCTGCTTCAAGGATCCCCCGGTACCACTTCCCCGCCTTTTTGGCTGCTGTGGACCACAACGCGGTCTCAACTCCAAACACCAAGGGGGCAACTTCCGTTGACCCTTCGGTGGCTCGGAACTCCCTAAGGTCTTCGACTATGCATCTATGCCAAGTCTTACACTGTCCGCCTGGTCTCGGGTTCTCCCCACCAGCTATCGTCCCGAGCATTACCCGATTGGGTAATCGCTCCTTGCTTTGCCGTGCCACGCCCCCCGCAAAGAAGAGCCGCCGTTTGCGAATGGTCGTTTCGATGCTCTCGCAACGTGTCATCTTGAGGGCCTTCGCGTACGAGAGGGTGGCATGGTCAGTACGAAGTCGGCGCTGGAAGCCAATGACTCGCAACAGGACTTGGTGGTGAGCCGTTCGAAGCTTGGCAAAGTGTTCCGCTCTGAGGGTCCACGTCACACACCCGTACAGCAGGGTCTCAATCACCTCGGCCTTCAGCATTCGGACTTTAAGGCTAAGGGGGGCGGTCGTCCTATCATACAACTCCGGGCCGAACCGTTTGAAGCATGCTCGCATGAGGCGGATCCGTCGGTCGATTTCGAGCGAGAGGTCAGCGTTTTCGTGGATAACGCCGCCTAGGTATAAGAACTGGGTCGTCTGCTTATACCTCTGACCTGCCGCTTCGATGACGAGCGGTGGTGCGAGGGTTGTCCGGTCTGGTGTTTGTAGGACCATTGTCTCAGTCTTCTTTTCCGACACCGTGAGGCCTGCTGCTTCGAAGACAGTCACGATGACTGTCATCATTTTTGCGAGCCCTTCAGCCGACTTCGAGACAATTCCTGCATCGTCGGCGTACAACATGCCCCATACAGACCTTCGCACGCACGCCAATGGCTCCTCCTTCCCTGTTCGAACTACTCCAGCTTCCAAGAGTTGGACCAAATCCCTTACAATGGCTTCGTCTTGGCTGAAGCGTACTAGTACGACGTGTAACGCAGCAGCGAAGAACACGTTGAACAGTAACGGTGACAGTACACAGCCTTGCCGCAGCACCTGCGTGACATCAAACCATTCCGAGAGCTCGCCGTCATCAGTACGCACGCGAGCCCGCATGCCATCGTGGAAATTACGGATAATTCTCAGCATCTTGGTTGGTACGCCAAAGCGTGTGAGTACCTTCCATAACAGCTCTCGGTCGACAGAGTCGTACGCTTTCTGCAGATCGATGAAGCACACGTATAAGGGGATTTTCCTCTGTCGTCCGAGCTCTTGCAGCCGGCGCACGACGAACAACATATCAATCGTTGATCGTGCGGGGCGGAAGCCGCACTGTTCCTCGGGGAGTAGTTCCTCGGTCTCGCAGTAGTTGCTGAGGCGGGACGCGACGATTTTCAACAACACTTTGCCTGCGTGGGCAACAAGCGAGATCCCTCTATAGTTGTTGCAGTCAGTTCGATCCTTCTTTTTGTGAAGGACCTTGATGATCGCATCTTTCCATTGCTGAGGGACTTCTCCTGTTAACCAAACATTGACAAGGATGTTGTGAAAGCGCTGGGCGAATGCCGGGTGGTCGATTTTTAGGAGTTCGACCGGGAGACCATCTGGCCCGACAGCTTTCCAATTCGACATCCCCTTCAGTGCTTCGGTCATCTCGTCTATGGATGGTTCATCTTCAAGCGACAGTTTAGGCGGTCGCGGTGGCAAGAGGTCGATGATCGTGGGATCGAGTTTCAGCGACTTCGTGTTCAAGAGTTTGTGATAAAACCCCGCCCATCGTTCACGAATTCGCACCTTATCCCGTAGGATCGTGCCATCCTCGTCCCTAATGAACTGTTCGCTCCTCGCTTTAGTCCCTTCCAATCCTACCGTACTCTTAAGGTGCTTGTAAAAGCCTCTTTGGTCGTTGTTCGCTAGGAGTCGTTCGGTTTCGGCAAGGTACGCTTCGAAGTACGCATGCAGTCCTGCGGCAATCACCTTCTGCAGGTTCGCACACGCAGATCTCAGGGTCTTCCACGCGGTTCTGTCCCGGGGGGTCGTGGTAAGGGTCAAACCCCATACAGGGCTTGTCTATACAAGAAGGTGCAGATAACCCTTTTAGCACCGCAGTCCCATATGTGGGGACAGAGCACTTAAATTATGAGTAGTTTGCCCCCAAAACGGGACTGGGGTCCTATAAGGGATAAAATGGCGGGGGGGAAGAATGTGAGCAGTTCCACCTACTTTTTACGTGCCTTCCCTATGAAAGGGCGGGCATACATCGAGGCGGAGGACACACACACAGCAGTACGACAGCAGCTTTTTTTTGTCGTGGTAAGGGTCAAACCCCATACAGGGCTTGTCTATACAAGAAGGTGCAGATAACCCCTTTAGCACCGCAGTCCCATATGTGGGGACAGAGCACTTAAATTATGAGTAGTTTGCCCCCAAAACGGGACTGGGGTCCTATAAGGGATAAAATGGCGGGGGGGAAGAATGTGAGCAGTTCCACCTATTTTTTACGTGCCTTCCCTATGAAAGGGCGGGCATACATCGAGGCGGAGGAGGTCATTGTTATAAAAAATGCTCTCGTTGTTGTGCGCGATGAGCACGATGTCATTTGGGGGGGTCTCCAGGTGCATTCAACCACATGGTGTCCCGTATCGTGGAGGTGATCGATCTCGTCATTCTACGGCGGACACGGGGTACAGGGCGTGGAAAAACAAACCACATCACACTGCCTAGAACAGCAGTACTTGTATGACAAGTACCTACTAAGAAACAACAGAGAAAACTTGTACGTACTTGTACGTGTGCCTGATAAGGGGGGAAGAATGCGTCTACTCACTTATACTAAGAGGGGAGAA
Organism: Nereocystis luetkeana; assembly: GCA_031213475.1. Classification (NCBI taxonomy): domain Eukaryota; class Phaeophyceae; order Laminariales; family Laminariaceae; genus Nereocystis; species Nereocystis luetkeana. Next base: position 21,497 of record JARUPZ010000222.1, read on the forward strand.
ACGTCTACTGTCGCCACTAGGCAGCTTGTCACAGCAGTCGTCGGCACTAAAAACGCACTCGGGAACGCAGATTCGAAAAGATAAAAAAAAAAAAAAAAAAAAAAATTAGACAGCGAGGAAAACAAAAGAAAACACGAAACAAGGAACGAAAAGAAACAAAATAAAAAATTGACTTCAAAACCAGTTGCCTCCCGGGTAGGGATAGCTCACATGATGGTGAGGAGATCTAGAAGAAGCGCTGCAGTCCTCAGCTTGGCCAGAAGGTTCGTCGAATGCGAAGACGTCAGATGTGAAGATATGCACTCCTCCTGCAGATAATTGGTCGAGAAAACAGAAGAAAAGAAGAAACGAGGCCAACGGCATTATCTCGAATGGAACGCCGATATATCATACCTAAATCATACGTACCTACCCCTTTCGTAGTTATTATACATATATCATGATACGTATAATACTATGTCGTATAATACGAGTAAAAGTGCAGAGTGCACAGCATACACAGCGGTGCAGCAAAAATATTACCAATACCCTACGAGCATACCAGGTACGCGAGACGATACGCTATTTCCCTGGCACATATGTACCAGGTACGATGTTCCATGTTTACTGTCGTAGGTTACCGTCGTAGGTCGTAGCCCATGTAAAACACAGGACAGGTCATACGGTTTAAGTCGTGAATGAATATCCAAGGAATGTGGGCTAAACTGGTGCCCCCGTCCTCAGTTCTTTCACAAGCCCTCAGCCACAACCACCACCCCCGGGACATCACAAGGAACCCATCGCACTCCAAAACAGCAGGATCACGAGGTACTGTTTGTTGTAGGCATCCCTTCATTTCTCATCACGTTTAGCTCTCTCCCTCCTGCTTCGTGTAGCGTGAGAGCCTGTACTCGTACTTTGTATTGTATGTTTGATGAGTGTTTCGTTGTAATCTCATAGTGCTATAGTGGAAGGATGGAACCAGTGGTATCGTGGGGGAAACGAGCCCACCAGAATTGAAGTTGGATGGATCAAAGGAAAGCAACACTCCCGGTTCGGATGAGGTACATGGACAGCTACGACGGCGTCGTCGAGGTCGGTTGGGTTTCATGGGTGCATAGATATGCATGCGTCGGTTGCGGACTGAACAAAACGGCTAATGTACAATACACGGCGGTAGTAGTAGATTGACATTCCAGGAGTGCAACCCACAGCAGCAGTAGTACCGTTGGAAGTGCGTTTAGGATGGGTGTCGTTCCACAAGGTGTACATTAGACAAGTATTAAAATATATATGCCGAAAAGAACTCCAGCCAGGCCCCAGCGCGGACGTTGCGTTCGGCACATCTAACGATCTTCTTGGGGGCTTGCGTCCGCAGGGAAGGGGTGTTTGAGAGCCCGGTCGACGCACGCAGCGTCGAGGTCGAGGGGCGCCCGGGGACGTTAAATGAGTTGGGGACGTTCACTTTTTCTTGATTCGGGTCGGGGACGAAGGGGTCGCGGTCAAAAGCACGGCGAAAGTGCAACAGGTCGGGGTTGTCGACATTGGACCCCTCGGCGTACTCTTTCGGTTGTTGTTGTTGTTGTTGTTGTTCTCACATTAAGTCCCTGAGGGAGTCCGTGGTCACACAAAGGTGCTGGAGCCCTAGGAAGACCCGAAAAAAAAAACAAAAATCGGCTCCCCCAAAATACACGCGACGAAGAAAGCGCACACGAGCAAAAAAAACAATGTGCAAACTGAACAAACATGGCCGCGGGTATATCCTCTCAACTATAACATAGAAGAGTACCCCCGTTCCCACCACTAACCAACTCGTGGCTCCTGACTACAGCGGATGCTGTCTGAAGTGCTGCCTGCACCGTACGAAACGCACGGTAGTCGTGACAATGAAAGAGGAACACACCTGCCTGCTATTGTTTTATTTTAGTTTTTTATCATCCCATTCATTATCTTCGCCCATCTTCTCTCTCTCCTTCCAACTCGTAACTCAGATCCGGGGCCACATAGCAGGCTCTTCTCCCCCCTTCTCGCTACGGTACGTGCCTTCATTTTTATCGCGAGAAGATTTCAGCCTTTTCTTCCCTCGTCGACTCGCATCGGATTGTGCCTACCCACGCTGCAAGGCGCTCTCAACAATTGAATCCTTTTTTATTTTTGCAAATAAAATCAAAGTCCGACCCACCTGGGGCTATCTGGAGTGCTGTCAGTGAAGACTCGCGGATATGCAGTGAAATTAGGAGCAATCGAACCTTACTACCACACGAATATCAACGATCGCCATCTTTGCCTGGACTGTCTTGACACAAAAAGGTGCAGCACAGTTATGATATCACGTCCCGGATAATTGCGTAGGTTATTCCCCATGAAGGGTATACAACTCGTTGAACTACAAAAACCAGTCAGTGACGGCGTTTATAACAAGTACCGGTAGATACTAGTCTGCCTCGTGAAAAACAAGACCAGTAAAAAACAATGACTGCTCCTCTCGTGATGAGATAAGTGTGCGCGCAGGTCATGGGTCTTCAGGAACCGTCTTCCTGCCGCTCTTCATGGCCGCATCATCGCCTTGGCCCAATCCACCCGCTCCTTTGCGCGTGCACTCGTTGCCATCCCCTTTCAGTCGATTCCCTTTCTCCGTCATCCTGAAAAACAAAATGCTCCTCGCACTTGCGGTTCTGATCTGGAAAATAAAAATTCTCGCGCAGGGGGAGGTCAATCCGTCTCTTCCCCGCACGTCGACGCCCAGTCTCCCTCCTCCCTCGTCGTCGAATGCAGCCTCCTACCGACGCAATAGACTGTGCCGTAGTGTGGCCTGTGGTGGCGCCTGCCTCCCCGTACCGAAACCCCGATTGAGCATTGCTGCTCTGCCGCAGCTGCCTAAAAGACGCGCGAATCGTAGGTCTCCGTGCCTGACGCACCACGTACGACCCAACTCTACTGCCGCCTGAGCCTCGCGGCCACAGGCAGCAGCAAGAAGGTATCACTCCTTGAGGGTGAGTCCGGCCTTATACCCGCCAGAAAGACCTACTGCACTCGCAGTTAGCCTGATAGGGCATGCCTCACAGAATTCCTTGCCGAGGCAGCGAGGGGAACGGAAGAGTACACCTATCCGGTTCTACGAGTGCTTTACCCATTTAGGACCGCAGTCCCGTTCTGGGGGCAAACTACTTGAAATTCGAGTGGTTTGGCCCGAAAACGGGACTGCCGTTCTAAAAGGTCTAACCCTTTCAGGACTCCAGTCCCGTGTTTAGGGACAAACTATTTCGAGTCTGAGGGGTTTGTCCCCAAAACGGGACTGTAGTCAGCCTGCTGTAGAAGGTTAACTGCGGTGTGTGTTGTCCTCACACTAGTTCGTCGTTTGTACCCGTCTTCATCGGTACACCCAGTGTATGTCCTGATTCTTCGCCCTACAGAACGGCCGAAAACACAAGAACAATCGCAATTTCGTAGGCAAAGCAAGTGAAATGCCGGCGTACCGGGTACGAGAACACGACAATACAAGCCAAGACCAGACCAAAAACCCAAAAGCCAGAGCGAAAACTGAACACAAATTAAGCAAAACACTAACGCAAGGAGATCGGAAAGGCTGCTGGGAGAAGGCATATGGACTCATCAAGGACAGATAGCTGCTGCATGGACGATGCAACACGAAGGAAAGGGGCATACCGGCGTAAGGACAGTGGGGGGCACAAGGTCAGACTAGGCAAAAAGCAAAGAGGAAGAGAGGAGGAAAGATAACATCGTACTTCACGTGGTGATAGTATGGGGGTTCGTCTCGTCTCGAAAACTATTTGGAAACACTTTGATTGTGTCAAGAGGCGTCGTTGAATGTGTGGAGTAGGCCTGCAGTCCCAAGAGTGCACGCCGGTCTGAACCCCAGACGCAAACACTATACTTACCCCCTCCCCTCTATATTGGACGGCCGAAGAAGATGATCAAGCTTCACACAGCTGTATACGTGTGTATTTATTTACTTTATTTATTTATTTTGCTCATGCCATTTATTTTCTTCGCCCATCTTCTCCTCTCTCTCCTTCCAACTCGTAACTCAGATCCGGGGTCACATAGCAGGCTCTTCTACCCCCCGCTACGGTACGTACGCTCATTTTTATCGCGAGAATAGTTCAGCATTTTCTTCCCTCGTCGGCTCGCATCGAATTGTGCCTACCCATGCAGTTGTGTTTGAGTCCAAGGTTCGAGCCCCAGGTGGGTCGGACTTTTGACCCTATTTGCAAAATAAAAATAAAAAGGATTCAATTGTTGAGAGCGCCTTGCAGCGTGGGTAGGCACAATTCGATGCGAGTCGACGAGGGACGAAAAGGCTGAAATCTTCTCGCGATAAAAATAAAGGCACGTACCGTAGCGGGAAGTAAGTGGGTAGAAGAGCCTGCTATGTGACCCCGGATCTGAGTTATAGTCGAGTTGGAAGGAGAGAGAAAAGAAGATGGACTAAGATAGTAAATGGGATGAGCAAAAAAAAAAGAAAAGAAAGTGAATTGAAAATCACGTCAATTGGCTTCGTTGATACCCCGCTCGTACACATTTATTATCAGCCCCCAACGACAACAGCACCGTGATATATCACCAAGAGGCCACCATCGTACCCCAGAGCAGAACAACAGCGGTGTAGGCCTCTACTGCGTTGCCTTCCGCTCGCCCCTTCCAGCTTCTGCTTCTAATCTAATGTGAGCCTGTGCTCTGCGCCCAACTGGGTACTTTAGTTGCATGACATTTTTAGTGGTTCATCGTGGTGATTGTATTTATATTATACACGCGCTAAATCAATATGTTTGAAGGTGGTCGTGATCCAGTACTGCTGTGAATGATGGTGTAGCTGCTTTTCGGGGGCGATAGTTCGTGTGACAGGCCCATTGATTTCGTGGTGGTGGCGATGATGCGGTTGGTGGGGTAAAAAAAGGAGGGGAATGAGCCCACCCGAGAGCATTTTTGTACTGCGTGGTAAAACTCCCCCAGGGAGGTCCATTACACAACAGCCTGGACAAACTACCGTAGGCACCTATCCATCGGATCGGGGCTGCTTGGGCTGATGTGCCCAGGGCGGCCCATAGCGATAGCCGGCTGAAAACGCGGGAACAGAAAAAAGGTAACACTGTTGTGACCCGATGTTGTTTGCCTTTCTTTGGCAGAGTGCCTTTTCAGCCAGCAGGTACAGTGAACTATTAATAGAAGTTCCGTTTATGCCGAGAGGAATTCCAGCCATCGTTGAATGCGGGCGTAGTGTCCGCTAACTGCTGTGGCGGTGAGCTTGACAGGATTGAAATCAGGGAAACGGGAGGTTAAGCACTTGGTGTAGGGCTGCAGGTATAGAGTATAGCTTGGTATACTGCTGTATAGCTGCAGTCACGTTCCAAAGGCCCAACGACGCAAAACTGCCTCAATGTCCGTGGAGGGACCAGCGCCGTTCGAAGTTCAGGGTTCTGCGCGGCTGCTGATGATATCGTTGGAATACAGAACCGTTCGATCGTGTGTGGAAGGTAGAGCCGGAGGTTGGATAGCGTTGTATTTCAAGTAGAAAGACCCGGAGCAATTGTCGGCGTTGGCCTCGCGGTCGGGAGACCACAGCCACCCCTCTAGGCTGTGCTTTTGAACTAGCACAGCGTGCCCTGTGTCCATACTCGTGTATGTGTGCATACATACCAAGGTGTTTCTGCCTCAGGTCGCGCCTTTTCAGAGGTACTCACTGAGTGTGGTTGACTTTGCATCAAACCATTATGACGCACCCAACGTCAACCACCACACCAAATACACACACGGATTCTTCGTCCCAGAAAAACACGTTTTCGTGCGGGTACTCATCCCCATTTCAAATTTTATTATCTTCGCCCATCTTCTTCTCTCTCTCCTTCCAACTCGTGACTCAGATCCGGGATAACATAGCAGGCTCTTTTCCCCCCTTCCCGCTACGGTACGTGCCTTCATTTTTTATCGCGAGAAGATTTCAGCTTTTTATTCCCTCGTCGACTGGCATCGAGTTGTGCCTACCCACGCTGCAAGGCGCTCTCAACAATTGAATCCTTTTTTTATTTTTATTTTTGCAAATAAAGTCAAAAGTCCGACCCACCTGGGGCTCGAACCCTGGACTCAAACACAAGTAGAATTCGAGGTTAACCATTTGAACCACCGGGGCGACCGGCTGTACAGACTGGTGTATCGAGACAGAGAAAAAAACCAAGATCGTCGCAAATTGAATGGAAGTGGGAGCATGTGAAGGTGTTACCTACTGAGCTATAAGGGTAAAAGACCGATCGATTACCCAGCCGAAGGTAGTCCTTATAACACTCTCCCCCCCTCTGAACGGCGGGGTCTTTAGGGCGTCGGAAACGTATACATGCGCCCGTACGCTGACTTACTCGCTTAGTTTTAATACCTGGGGGTCCAGGGAGATTAGATGTGGTTTTTAGGTGTGCACGCGCAAGCGTTTCTATGAAACGTTCGAAGTAGTGAGGTTCGAACCCGTGACCTGGACGACGTCAAATGTGAAGGTGTTACCTACTGAACTATAGGGGTAAACGATCGATCGATCACCCTGCCCAGAGTAATCCTTATAACAAGCAGGCAAAAATAATTGATACGTCGACGTACTGGCACGCACAAGCACAACAAAGGCGAACCGAACAAAAGCGAGTTGCTAATATTCACGACCGCCCAATACATACGGAGCTACCAGGGCCTTCGTATACCCGACTTTAGTTTCATCCGAGGAACAACATTTATTTTCTCCCTCCGTCCTACAGCAGAAGTCGCAACTCAGATCCGGGGTCACATAGTACGCTCGTGTCCCCCCCTCCCCACTATCAATACGGCTCGTGCCTTGAATATTTATCGCGGGAATACTCCAGCCCTTTCCTGCCATGGTCGACTCGCGTCGAATTGCATGTATGATATAATCATATTTTAGGTATTATTCTAAATAGTATGTACCTACAGCAGGTAGCCTGGAATTCACTGTGGTTTGGGATTAGTTTTAATTTTTCTAATAATAATGTCGCCTGTTGGTTGACCCTTTTAGGAAAGCAGTCTCGTTTTGGGGACAAAATACTCATGAATTGAGTGGTTTGCCCCCACAACGACACTGCGGTCCTAAACGGGTTGAGGTACAGAGCTTTTCAAGTGAGGAGACTATACGACGTGGTGCATACTTGGTGCCACGCCGAGGGTGCACGGGTCTTGCTTGATGCACGGTTCATGTCTGAGACTATTATTCCTGTACGGCGCTCGGGTCCGTGCAGATCTCTCCAGTCCCGAGCCGTTTTCTCCTGGTGATTCTGCGTTCAACGAACCTACTGGTATTGCCGAAGCCGCGCGGTCCTGTGGCTCGTGGAATATACACCAGGTCCATTTGCCTTCTTCGACGAAGATGGGTACGAGTAACGCTGATAACGAGGTGGGTAACGTTTGCAAGGGGTCTGTCGTCTGTGGTTCGTTCCATGTGCCCCTCCTCTGCCTCAGCTGAACAGTCGTCTTGTTTTTTGGATACGTGTTTCTCGAGGTGCTCTCGATACATTCGTGCATTCATTGATCCATACATTCATACTGTAGAAGGTGGGTACTGTGAAGTGGCTTTTCGTGATTATGTCAATATTGTCTTGGTCTTTGATGGGATTGGCCGAGGTCTTTCAGACTCACTCCTGTCTATTTCCTACAAGGCGAAGGGGGTAAAGGAGGTGTCTTCGAACACCCCCCTCATCTCAGCTCAGCCAAGCGAGCCAAAAGTGACGGTGATAAAGGTGAAGAGAGGACTCGTTGCGCTGTGTTCTCAGACTTTGTGTGTATTTTTACATTATTTTTGTTTTTTCATACCAGGTAGCAGTTTTTCGCAGTTTTTTTAAATGAACAATTCAAAATTTTGAGCTTTTATTGGAAGGAAAAGTTGGGAGTTTGGGTCAATCTCGTAGAGGAGACCCATTCGGAACGTCAACCATTTTGAAGATCCATCATTCATGCCGAACGTCACAACCTTTTTGAGATCGCTATTATTGCTGGTGAATTCATACAACATCGGAGGCTGTGGTTCACACATCTTCATGGTTGGCATGCATATTTGTGTCGTAGATTTGTACTCCGCCAGGTACCCGGGCACCCGGATTTCTTCAGATATGTTACCCATACCCGTGGTCGGTTGCCGTTTCGCTAGGAAAATATACCCGGGTAATGCGGGTACCCGGGTACCTGGTACCCGGACAAAACACAGAGCTAATTCGTGGACACTAAAGCGGATGATATGTGTACACAGAAAATAGCGAAAATAAAACATGTGGTGAAATGTATTATATGATCTTGTGGTAATGACGCGATGATCTTCATAATATGTGATGTTTTGTGTTATTAATATTTCTCTTGCCATCTGACAATGTGCAGCATGACCTTCAACATTGATCACCCATAACTTTGCCGAAAAAAAAAACTGTTCTGTGTTTTTGACCTCTCTCCCATCCTGCCGGAAACATTTTAGATCCTGTATTTCCTGCAAATAAATGTAATATGTCGTGTTCCTTGGGCTCATGGTATGGTATGTACCAGGTATGTGCGATACCTGGTACGCAATATCAACGCGCCATACCCAATATGCTGGTGCGCAGAATTCTGAACGTACAAACATGACCCCTATGTACGTAGTAGTGCTGTAGTTCCGGTATCTGCCATCCTTCAACAAATTACCGGCATTATAGCGGCAACCGGCACCATTCCGCCCACCGCCACAAACCTGGTTGCATCCGCCAAATGATTTCACAGGCTCAGCCAGCACTACTACCCAACGAGCACCGTAGAAAGAGCACTATTTACTGTGTCCCCCGCAGGGTGTTCGTGTTATGGTACTGTTTAGAAGAGCCACCATGCGCTACATAGCCCTTGCCCAGCCGGACGTTTTGCCAGCCGATTTTTCGTCGTGTTCCCTTCCCACCAGCGCCTTCTTTTTTGGGAGGTTCAGGAGCTGGATAACAAAGGAGGTGCCTTCAAACACCCCCCTCATCTCAGCCAAGCCAATAGTGACGAGAGATCTCGTGAAGGAAAAGTTGGGAGTTTGGGTCGATCTTGTAGAAGAGGTGATCCTAACCATTTTGAAGATCCATCGTTCATGCCGAAAGTCACAACCTTTTTTACAGTAGATCGCCATTGGTAGTGAATTCGTACAACATCGGAGGTTGTGTCTTCATGGTTGACATACAAATTTGTGTTGTAGATTTGTACTCCGTCAGGTACCCCGCGGTACTCTAATTCTTCTCCAGATAGATATGTTACCCATACCCGTGGTCGGTCACCCGTTTCGTTAGGCAAACATACCCGAGCAATGCGGGTACCCGGATACCGGGTACCCGGACGAAACACAGAGCTAGTTCACGGACACTAAAGAGGGTGTGTACACAGAAAATAGCGAAAATATAACATGATGAAATAAATTATATGGATCTTGTGATAGGGGTCCATCTTCACGGGGACTTTTAGTTTTTCCAATTTGGTTTTTGTTCTTTTTACTAATTTTATTTGCATCCTATTGGCCGAAGAGTGAACGACCAAGCAAGCAAATTAGAAAATTTCGATTTGAGTGAAAAGTCTTTTTGGGCTTTTCTCGTGTGATTTGTTTTTTTTCAATTTGGAATTTGGGAGTTCCTCGGCTTTGATGTAGCATGTTCATGGTGAGTCAACACCCTCGGTGTAGTTTGGGGCGATTCTGAGGCGCTTCATTGACCATGATCGAGGCGACAAAATTAAAACGCGAACCTCAACGAGAGGTGACGGAAGCAATAGCCGCGCCGACGCCCACACACCATAGCACATCGTACCCCGGCGGTGGCGCCTCGAAAGTAATCATGGTAGCCGCAATCCCAATTTTTCGGCCTGCTCGATTGACCAACAATCGCCCAAACGGAGCAGATGAGCAAATAAACGAAGGATACGCTCGAGACCTCGCTAGCTGCATCCCCGCTGCTCTTCCGCACGTACGTGGCGCCTGAGGGCTTCTCCCGTCTACCCAAGACACCCTGAGAGTGATAGCTTCCCATCCTGCGCGGCCAAAAAGAAAAAGAGGCAGGCGGCGGTGCGCACGCGGAAGCGCAAATCTTCGCTCTCGTCTACGCGCGTCGCTGTTTATCGGCTGGGCTTTGTGTGACGCGGCGCGTTCTTCCCGAATTATTTGTCGTTCCCCGATAGGACCAGGGCCCATCTTAACGGGGAACGCTATTTAAAAATAAAATTTTATTTTTAATGAATTTTTATTCGATTTCGAAAAACAAATGTGGTTGTGTCGTCGACTGACTAACAGGTGAGATCCACCATTATCATTATCATTCCCGAGAGACAGGGGTTACCGAAGCAGCGGCCGCGCGAGGTCCGACGGCCCCAAGCACAGGGTAGACCATCCGCGGGGCCTCAAACAAATACAAGGCCGTCGCAAACCCGACGGCCCCAAGCACAGGGTAGACCATCCGCGGGGCCTCAAACAAATACAAGGCCGTCGCAAACCCAGTTTTTGCTTCCTCTTTGCCTCGCAAACCACACGAGCACCGACCAGGTCACGACTTCGCTCAGAAATTCGATCGCTGCATCCCCGTCGCTGCTGTCTGCGTGGGGCTTCGGGGCTGCGCCAACCACCCCAGACATCCCAAGAGCGATAGCGGCGTTCTACGGTAGAGGTTCACCCCAATTATTCTGAGGCTCATCACTTGAGGAGCTCCATAGCTCACGCGAAAACTGACTTCTACTACAGTAAAATCAAATTGCCTCCCGATATAATTATCCCATGGCCCAAGCATACTAAAATGTCATGTCTAAAAAGATTGGAATTCCAACGATTTTGGGTTAACCCCTTTAGAACTCCAGTCCCGTTTTGGGGACAATCCACTCAAACTCCGAGTTTTTGTCCCCAAAACGAGACTACAGTCCTAAAAGGATTAACTAACCCCGTCATTCAGAAATCGTTCGGTGCAAATGTGCTACCCTTGTCGTAGAACGCGTCGATAGCCTCTTTGGTGGTGCCGGCAGAAACTACAGGCCGCTGCCCGCGGCGACCCGGGGAGGACGCGGGCCGTCGCTCGCCTCGTTGGTTGCCCTCTGGGGTTCATCAACCATTGTGCGTTATTCTGTCTAAAAAATAAAACGCTATTCCTCGATAGGGCCCAAAAGCGTTTTTTTCCAGGTTGATCACAGTGACTGAGAATCATGGCGGGACGGGACGGGACATTTAACTTGTTTGACGGGGGAAAAAATGACATAAATACATAAAAAAAAGTCGGCGGAACTGAACAGCGGGTGCATAAGTTCTCGACGGGACGAGACGGTAAAACCCTACGGGACAGATTTTCACGACGGGACAGGATAATAAACATTTTTGCCCTCGGCGGGACGGGGCGGTAAATATTTTTCCCCTCGGCCGAACGGGACGGTAAGTATTTTCCCACGACGGGTTGAGATGTTTATTTCCTTTTTATTCGGCGGGGCGGGACGGTAAATATATATATATATATATTTCTGTCCGGCTGCAAGATCGGCGCGGTTGTACGTGAATAACTTTTCCCGCACTGCTGGTGGTGTAAAGGGGGCCGGCCGACGCAGACGTTTTTCTTCTCGACCCGCGGCCCAAGCTCAAAGAAGTGCTGCCACTACACGGGCGACGTTTGCTTCTGATTTGTTCTCACCCCAGCCTTATGTACCAGGTACGGTTGTTGCGGTGCCAGCTCATAGATAGTGGCTCTGTTCTGATGGTTGCTGTGCTCGCGCTATGATACTGGTGGTTGTGGACGTGGAGGTAGGTGGTGGTGGAGGTGGTGGCGGCGGCGGTGGTGATTCTCTAGTGCCGCTCGCTGCTGGTCGATCGAACCCGCCCGTGACATAGGCATCCATGGCGTCCGTGCCGGTCACTCTAAAGATGTTGAGGGACAGCATTTTCACTCCTTGACAGACTGCAACTTTGTCTTGTGAAATATGTTTTGACTGACACCAAACTACTAGGTTTAGTGTAGAACAATCTCGGCCCCACATCCTTGACAGCGCACGTTTTGCGTCTCGCTTGATGACATGTCACCTGACATTATTTCGGGCCACACCAGTACTGGTGTCGCCGTGGGTTGAGTGGTATCTGGTGCTGTTTGTGTGTGGTGGCGAGCTTGCGTCTGTGCCAGGTGTTGCGGGTGGAAATATGAAGTATGAAGATTATACTTTCCTTTCGATATATAAAAACAAAGATCAACCAGCTGCTGATCATCAATGCCAGCACGTTTTGTGCTATTTATAGAAACAAGAACTAACTGTTGTGGTGTGGAGCAATTTTATATTATATACCAGGTACGCGTACCTGGTACGACTATTAGTAATGCTGGCAATATTAAAATGAATGATAAAAATTGGCCACCGGCTGTGCGTTCGACTGTTTAATACCAGGTAGTTGGTACAGCAGTAGTAGTACTCAATTTTGCAAGCTGCGTAACACGCCTATACTCTGACTCGTGCTACTGTTCTATACCAGGTACGTATTTCATTTGTCATAGTAGCATGAAAGTTGTGCATAGTTTATGTTAACCTGTTTTATATAGGGACAACTACTGAAGTATAGTACAAATCGAAATTTCTTGATTGATTTCGTAATTCGTGGTTGGGATGGATGGGAACAGACGACCACGAATGTATTTCGCAGGGAAGGGACGCGTTATGTCCGCCAGAGGCCGTGTCACGACGGGACTGAACGATAATTTCCGACGGGAGATTTTTTTCCGGTGGGACGGGACGGTCGTTTTTGATGTCACGGCGGGGCGGGACGGTAATTTTTCTGTGTCACGGCGAGGCGGGACGGTAACTGTTCATTGTCACTTCGGGACGGGACCGTAATTGTTCGATGTCACAGCGGGACGGGACGGTAATTGTTCGGTATCACGGCGGGACGGATGGTAATTGTTCGATGTCACGGCGGAACGGGACGGTAATTTTCAACGGGAGAGATTTTATAGGTGGGACGGGACGGTAAAGTGACGACGGTCAGGGAATTTGTTGCCGGGACGGGACGGCGGGACCATTTTGACGGCGGTTTTACCGTCCCGTCCCGCCTCGCCGTTACCGATGTTACCGTTCCGCCGTGATCAGCCTTGATTGTTTTCACGAAGTTCTATTAATAGTCGAATCAAATCATTCTTTTTTTCTATTCGATTTCCATGAAAAAAGGTTTCTCGTTAAGATGGCCCCAACCATCTTTCTAGGTGATATTTTAAGTTATTAATCTGTCTTCCATCCTGCCGGAAACAATTTAGATCCTGCCTTTCCTGCAATGTAATATGTCGTGTTCCTTGGGTTCATGACATGGTATGTATGTGCGATACCTGGTACGCAATATCGACGCGCCATGCCCAGTACCTGGTATGCTGGTACGCAGGACGTACAACCATGACCCCTCTGTACGTAGTGCTGTAGTTCCGGTATCTGCCATCCTCCAACAAAACACCGGCATTGTAGCGGCAACCGGCACCATTCTGCCCACCGCCACAAACCTGGTTGAATCCGCCAAGTGATTTGGCAGGCTCTATAGCGGGCAGCCGGTACTACCCAACGGGCACCGTAGAGAGATCGCTATTTTCTGCGTCACCCGCAGGGTGCTCGTGTTATGGTACTGCTTTGAAGAGCCACCATGCGCTATATAGCCTTTAGCCAGCCGGACGTTGTGCCAGCCCACTTTTTGTCAGGTTCCCTTCCCACCAGCCCCCTCCCTTTTATTGGAGGTTCAGGAGCTGGCTACCAAAGGCCGCTTGCACACCACTGACGCGAGCATCGCTCTACTCGCCCGAAAGCCGCCCCCCCCCCCCTGCGTCGGACACGCAACGCCCGGTGGGTCGTACGGCCTGTTTATTGAACGACGAACCAAATCGCGTTTATTTACCGCTGCTTATGCGCCCCTGGGTCATGCAGGCTTGTCATCCCACGGCGTTGTGCCACCTTGGAACCGCGGCCACCCTACTTTTCTATTGGTTGGTTGGCATCAGCATCTGCACCCGGTAGTGGATACAGAACTGCTTGAAGTGCCAAGCACAGACAACATCGCGGCAGACGTTCCGGTGGCTCACCACCACGTTGCCCTTGCCAGAAGGGCCCGGCATCACCGTGAGCATCGACTATTTCGGCCCTCCCGGTGACGCCTCGAGGAAATACCTACATCTTGCTTTTCACTGATCGTTTTTGCCGTCGAGCCGAGAGGTACGCCGTCACAGCGGCAGAGTCCACCGCTGAGGGAACGGCTGACATTCTCATCAACCGGTTGGGGGTGTCCGCGCAGCATCCTCTCGGACAACGGCCTTCAGTTATGCACCAAGCTTTCGCACGCCGTTCATCAGCTTCTAGGGGTTCGGACAATTGCCGCCAGATCCTACCACCCAAACGTCAACGGTGGGGTGGAACGTGTGAACCACACGATGGCCCAGACGCTGGTAATGGTCGTCACCAGGCTGCAAAACACCTGGGATAAACAGCTCCCTCATGTCGAATTTTCGTACAACAATTCCGTCGGCGCCGCCACGGGTTTGGCTCCCAACGAGGTTGGTATGGGTCAGCTGCCACGCCTCCCTTTCACGATTTTCGAGAGTACTGAAATCGCCGGCCACCAGAGCTTGGTCCATGACCACCTAGCCTACTGCGACCTGGCGACGAATCGCCAGCACCACGCGTACGATATCGTTGGCAACACGACACCCTCCCTCTTGCTCGCGTGAACCGCCGCAACTCCGCCCTCTCCGACACTCTGCGCCCAGTCCCCAAATTAGACGTTGGGGGCTGGGCGTGGGTGAGCAATACGTCGGCCAACATCCGCCAGGGCACGAAGCCCGACCCGGACACCAAGGTCTTCAAGACCGAGCTCTCACTCAACTGGACGGCCCCCTACAAAGTCCTCGCAGATGGCCCCTGCTCCTCAGCGGACACCCCAGGCGGATCTCCTCTCGGTACAAAGCTCCTGTATTTGGATCTTCCTTCCGATATGCCCGGCACTGATGCTCGCCGGCGCGTATCAGTTCAGCGTTGCAAGCCCTGTGCCACCCCCCACGACCGTGGCGACATACCGAAGCATTTGCCGGCGGGGTTGACGCAAATACGTGCTCAACAACTTCTCCAAGAAAACTCCCCCGTAACACGTCACCCAGGACGACGTTTCGACCCCTCTTTAACGACTCGAAGTGGAAAATACTACCAGACACCAATCGGTTAGAGATCGAGGTGGCCTCTTCGCGGTGATGTACGAGACGCACTGGACAGGACTATCCCGTCCATCCTGGGAACGGGAAATGGGCCTTCAGCTTTCTCGCCGCGAACGTTCGCGCTACTGGGCCGGCACCCCCAACCAGCACACCACCAAGCCAACCACCTGTACCGCCGAACGAGAATCGACGCGGCTCAACGGGAGTTTTCTCGGAGCAACTGCGAGCGGTTCCTGGCACCCGGCTTTGGCTGCGTATCGCACACCGACTGGCTTCACCAATACTGCAACACCGTGTTTCCCAAATCGGCCCACTTTTGGCAAAAGCGCGATGACGGCCAGTGGTGGCTCATGAAAATCAGCTCGACTACGCCAACGGAGGGAGTATATTTGATTCGATTTGGACGGCCCGGGACCGATCAAGCTTCCTCTTTCTCTGGCACGCTACACGACTTCGACGAGAGCTGTACGGGGTACTTGGTGTCTGCAAACACATTTATTTGGCTAGCGCGTTTGCATGGGGGGTCCAGCGTAACGTAGGTGAATCTCCGCCGCCGTGGATAAACTGATTTCCGCTCCTCGGTTGCACTTGATATTGTTTTCTTGTCGTTTTCCTGGCCTTCGAAGGGTGGTTGTTTTACTTCTTGTCGCTTTCCGAGGTTTCGGGTCGAGGATTTTCTGCCCGGGGTGTGATGCTGGTTTGTTTCTTCTTGGGCTGGGTTGGGGATGCTTTTGGCGTTTTTTGCCCCCCCCCCGCTCAGTGTCGGGGCTGGTTGGGTAATCGGGCCCTCATGTGTGGCATAGAACACATTTATAGAGTTGTGGGTTGGATTCAGGTGGTTCTTGGCGTATTCCGCGTTATTTTATTCTCGTCTTACCCACCCCCCCCGGTCGGGGGCTGGTGGTGATCTGGATAACTTTGACAACACCTCCTGGAGAGCAGGGCTGTTATGTTTTTTTAGTAAACATTTCGCATTTCCGTAGACACTTTCTCGCCCCA
The DNA here is from genome assembly GCA_031213475.1 of Nereocystis luetkeana. NCBI lineage: Eukaryota > Phaeophyceae > Laminariales > Laminariaceae > Nereocystis > Nereocystis luetkeana. The sequence continues at coordinate 37,660 of JARUPZ010000222.1, forward strand.
CCCATGTTGCAGGTGGCATGGCGATGGCTTTCGTTGACGATTTATTCCTGGCCTTTAAGGCTAGGCCTTCCATTTTTTCTCGTTTTGAAGATATCCTGCCGGCATCGTTGCCTCGTCGTTTAGAGCTGTGTCAGTGGGTTTTGAGTTGTCGCATAATCGACTCGTGTTCTAGCTTGTGGAATCGGGGTATCCACAAATTTCCCATAATTATGCAGGCTCGTCAGAGTGGGTTAGTGTGATGGTACTGCTTCGAATGAGGCTGAAATCCCGGTAATTACCTGGGTTCGGGCACTGGGATCGTATTCGTAGTACTTGGGAGACGTATCTTAGGTGGCAAACCAAAGATTTTCCCAGCGAGGCTAGAGCTTAGCTCCCAGTCTTCGCGTGCGCGAAAGTAACAATGCTGCTCTTTTTCTATCTCTAAGCAAACAACGCACGAGAGTACCAACGAGTACCGACTTAATAATCCAATCTGTACAGGGATACTAGGTGTCCCGACCTTGGTCACAACACTTGGATCCGGTGGTTCATGTGTACCCGGTGGGAAATGACTCACCATACCTCCGGCAGTAGAAACCCCATGACATATCTCATAAACAATTTTCAGGGTCTCCAAGACGCACAGTGTATCTGGGCTCCGGTACCCGGGTACCCGACATGAACGGGTACCCGGTGATTTAAGAGTCCTCGGTGCGAGATCCCTCACATACGTTCAAGGGGTGTGCGTGTTTGAGACCCTGAGAGATGTTTCTGAGGTTTCCGGGAGGTAGGGTGAGGTATACACCACCCCGGACACGCAATTCACCAGGCACCCGGGTACCCATTCATGTGCGGTGCCCTGGTTCAAATACCGGTCGGCGTATCGGTCCTACCCGTACCCGAACGGGTTGTGACAGATCCAGGTCTCCCCCGGCGGGTACCCGGGTAGTAGACGAACCCGGTACACCTCTTATGTTGTTGAGGGCCCATCTTGACGAGGAACGCTATTCGGAAATATATTTCAATTTGACTTCGAAAAAAAAACGTATCTTTTGTGTCCTATCCGGGAACGGCGTATTGATTGCCAATCAAAAAAAAGTTCGGAACAAACGCCGGGCGTCACACAACGCCCACCCGACAAACGGCGACGCGCGTAGACGAGAGCGAAGGTTTGCGTAGTCGCGTGCGCGCCGCCACCAGCCTCTTTTTCCTTTTGGTGGCGCGGGATAGGAAGGTGTCACTCTCAGGGTGTCTTGGGTGAGCGGAGGGAGCCCTCGAGTGCCACGTCCGGAACAGCAGCGGTGATGCAGCTATCGAGGTCCTCCGTTCTTATTGCTCGTTTGGTCGGTTTTCATGATTGTTGGCCGATTGAGCAGGCCGAACAATAGGGCTTGCGGCCGCCATTATTACTTTTGAAGTGCCACCGCCGGGGTACGGTGTGCTATGGTGTGTGGGCGTGGGCGCGGATATTGCTTCGGTCGCCTCTCTTTGAGGTTCGTGTTTTATCGGCTCAATCATGGTCACCGAAACAGCCAAGAATCGGCTCAGGGACTATGGGTAGGGGTCGATAAGTATATATAGATTGCGCGCGCGAAGCGCGAAAAGAATACATACCTGGTAGGCGTTTTTCTCGGGCGAGCTACAATACGAAACACTTGATAATAGTGAGAAAAAATAAGAAACAGGAATGCTGTTTCAGCCCGAATTTATTATTCGGGAAAGGTAATTTCTATACTGACTTCAGTACAACGGCTCTGAAATTTCTTATTTTCCTGCCATTGTTGACTATTACAGGGGGCTCCTTTACGTGTGTTCTGGTAGAGGGCAAGATTATTATTTTGTTTAAAATGTTAAAAGTCGGCTTCAAGTAATAGCGCATATCTGCTGGAGACAAAATCCGATTGCAAAACGTTTTTTCACGTTGGATTACCTGGCACGTTTCGGATAGGCCGGGAATGCCGGTATATTTGATGCATTTGAAGGGTTGTGGGGGTGTCGTCACAAAGATAGGCAACGAAAAACTCGAAAATACATTCCGTACGACTGAAGCTAGCTGCTCTAGAATTTGATCTCTGAGGGCCGGTCCTAGCGGGGGCGAAAAAACGAAATCAAAAACGGAATAAAACGAACAGACGTTCGCTTTTCGCAAAAAACAGGACATTGAGTCCTAACAAGAAAAAAAAACGAAAAAAAAACGAACCAAAAAGAAGAAGCCGAGTCGAATATTAACGCGACACAACTTTTCAGAGTGACTCAACCGCCACAGCACGTGATTACCGGCGATAGCGATCGACAGCGACGGTGGATAGACCAAACTCGCACGTGTGAGGCGCCCTCCACAGCAGGCAGTTCTCGTGGTCCAACCCGCTCCCTGCGGAGTGCTCTAGAATTTGTGCATCGGCGATCGCTGTTTGATGGCAAGCGTTTAAATTTTGAGTGGGACTCATGATATAAAAAATTACCGCAACAGCCACTTCCTGACCCCCCGGTTTCTTGCGAGGGCAGCCCATGGTGATTCCCTACCCCATATGTTCTCGCGCCGTCAGCAGGCAAGCCGCGTGGCAGCCACATGCATTACCTCGGCCATCGTGCGATTGCCAACCGGTCGTAGAAAAATTATCGGATCTTCATCCCAACGCTTCGAGCTCCTCCTACGTTCCTCTTCGACACTGTGGGTATCCCATATTTTCCATTATTTGGCACCCATTTCGTTTTTAAGTCCCACGAGGACTTGAACAAAAAAAACGAAACGTGAAAACGGAGGTATCGGGATCTCCACTTCTAACTTTTTCATTTTACCAAAATAAACTCACGTGCCCTTCAGTTCTGCTCTTCGTTTTTATTTCGTTTATTTTGCCCCCGTTAGGACCGGCCCTGACAACACAGAACGATCACATATACATGAGATACTCACCGCAACGTTTCCGAAGGAAGAGGTATCTCGTAAAATATACCACTATGTTAAAAACATGGATACATGGAGAATTGTCTGCCAGTGTGATGACGAAGTTCACTGCATTCTAGACAATACACACAACGCAGAGTTACGTGCTCTCGGCCTTCTCAAAGAAAACATACTGCAATACACGGAAAACGCCGGGACGTATCTTAAGAAGTAGACGATTTCAATCGAAAAACGTATCTTCAGCAGCAGCCAGGGCTACACTAAATCCTGCACGTCAGCCCATATTTAACGTCAGTGGCAACTAAAGACAATCGCCTGTGCGACCACGCCAGCCACATTTAGATTCCTCGTACGACCAATGGGAACATCCGAGGAGGAAATTCGATTTTCTTCTGCGTTCGTTTCCCGTCCCTGGGCGAGGGTCAGCAGGCACGATACGTCCTTTCTCGCCCAAATATGGGTCCAGAGTCGATCTGAGACCATCAACCCTTGCGTTGTGCGCACTCCTGGCAACCTCCGGATTTCTCCATCGGTGTACGACCGTCCTTCCCTCCGCCCACCCCCCCCCTGGCGATATCCACCCGCAATGCGAGGACTCACGTCTCCGCCCCTGCCCCCACCGTCCCGGCCGCGACCATGGGTGGCGCCAACGAATCCCGCATTAAGGGGTTGAGAGTTAACATTCAAGGCGTGGTCACGGCAGTGCTTAAACTCTTGGGCGGTGCTTGCTGCATCATCCCCCTGACGACCCCGCGGCGATTTTCATGATCGGGAGCCATGCGCATTTCGCAGACACCGAAGCTTTGTAGTTGGCTGGCTATCTTCCTGTTGATGGAAAAGACGAAGAGGGTGCAAAGATACCGGCGGTAGCCCTGAATACGAGGGACGCAACAAGAAGGCAAGAAAAGTGTTGGCGCGACAGCGGTGATTGGTTGAGACCCGAAAATGTCTTCGAAGCGTTTCCGCCGATTTAAATGAGCAGCCGATCTTGTACATCCGAAAGGTACGCACATTTGACCCAGTTTACATATCACATTATAGAAATTATATTACTACGATAGTGCCGCTATCTATTTGTTCAAGAAAGCTAGCTAGCCTTAGCACGATTCGTAACCGCGAGCAGGCTGCCAACACACGCACCGAAGTTAACAAGCCTCTACATGTTGTTTCAATAGTTATACAAGCATCTACACGCGCCGCTCACCTGTATATCCCTGTCGCCCGGCCGCGTTAGACCCGCGACGTTGTCGTCTTGGCCAAGGGCGAGATCGATCCACTCGTTGCCTGCTCTGGCTCCACCTGCAGCGTCGTCACCTTCAGCATCAGCACTATCTGGCAATCGATTAGAAAATTATGCGGTCCACGCCAGATGAGCGTATAGGACAGTGAAACCGATGTCTCAACCACACGCAAGGGCTACACAATATCGTTCTCTTGCATCAGAAATGTCAGACTCCATCATCCGCGAAAAAAAGTAGAATGTTTAGACGCTGCCGCCATCCGTACGCCAGAGCCCCAGCAAACGACCAACGACTCACCTGCTCCCGTTGGGGTGTTCCCGGTAGGAAGGCCCTTGTTGTTGAAGTCGCCAATGACTCCGCACCATCGTCCAGCGGCAGCTTGTACGATTCCGCCTGCGGATGATAGATACGCCCTTCAACGCTATATCATCGAAAGCGGCAGGTTCAGCAGACTCTGGCCGTGTTTTGTCTTGGTGCACCCCCCCCCCCTCTCCCTCAACAAACCCTCCTCCTTCCTGGGCAGCACGCTCGCCTGTGCGGCTGCATCAAACCCCTCGGCACCGTCTGCTGCGATTTCCTGCGGGTGGGAGGTAGGGCGCCGATTCGGGGCGCTGCGCCCTGGCCTGCGGCAGTGGATACCGTATGTCGTTCCGTGCGACGCTTGCTCGTCGCTTGCCCGGCCTTTCATCACACAGGTATTGGCAGCGATCTGGCGTAACGGACGAAAGCGCCTAGTAATACTTCCCTCGTGCTCTTGACCGCTCCCCACAGCCCGACCAGCTGCGTCCGGGCTTCCCCGTGATAGAGAGCTTCACGCGCGGAAAGTAGCTGATGCTGTACAGGCATACCAGGTACCTGTTTCGCGGACAGGGCGTAGACGAGACACGTTTGGCGGAGAGGGGCGTGGACGAAGGTGGGAAGGACGAGGGTACTTCTGTGTGTAGCACTAGAGGGGCGCTGAGCGTTACGATTACGTATTGCAGTACCAACATATTCGATGATAGAGCTGTTACCGGCCACCGTATTTCCTCGAAACATTTCGAATCAGGCGCCAGGTCCTCAGGTTCAGGGAACGCAGAGGCAAGGAGATGGCACACTTCGAGTCGACCATCGCTTTGCGCAGAACGACCGGGGTGGAGGTATAATATAACCTCAGTCCTGTTGTGTGTCGTTGAGACGAGCGTGCTGCGGGAGAACGGAATGGCGCTGTTCGGCAGCTGCTTCCCCAGCAGGCATGCCGTCATAGCGGCGTGTTATCGAGACGAGTATATGCTACCAATTTCAACTTAGCGAGCAGGTGCCAGTACGAGGTATTCGCCGCTTCTACGCCGCAGTTGTTGAAAACCTGCGCAGCATCCGTTTTGATGGCGGTACTACTGTAGTCAGCGCAGGGGGTCCATCGAGCAGAAAGGCGGTCGCCGTCCAAGTTGGTGCCAAAACAAAAGAGTGCAGGTAATCCTGCCACAAAAAAAGGGACACAGGAAAAAATGTACCCAGATATTAGTTGTAATGGCACTCACTCGTGGTTGGCGACGCTCACCTTAGTCTACCCTCGAGAGCAGTCGGGAACGTCTCCTTTGGGAACCCAGAAGGGACCCTCTGCAAATGGAAGAGGAAGGGCGTGCCGTGCTAGGGGGGTGCATTGATGGCTGCCACTTTGTGCTCCCCGAATCGACCGTCTCCCACCCGCGTCTACACCAAGGACCTCCTTCTTTTCCACCCGCCTGGTCGCTCTTACGAAGCACATGGACAGCAGCGGCGGCGGGGGGGGGACCGAACATGATAGTCGGCAGGGACTCCATCCCCAGCTTTCGGAGAAGAAGGGCCAGCTGGATGACGGCGGTCAGCTCGTTCTCCGTGTACTAGCTGATCCCCGTTGCCTCCTGAAGTATTCGGCGGTCAGCACAGGAGTCATCTGGGGGTGGGTTCAGCAAGCGAGACGGACGACGGACGACGGACGACCGGTAGAGGTGATGTCCAGTTTTGTAGGAAAATGAATCTTCGTCACTCGTTCCGACGAAAAAGGCAAGTCTGGTCTTGACCACCGTCAAAACACTGCTAAGTTGGTATCAATAGTTGTTTTGCTCTGCTCTGGATCAAGGATGCACCATAAGAACAGAGTAACACAACCCGCAGTTCACCTGTGAGTACAACAGAATGGGCGGCTCCAAGCCGTTGCCCGGTAGATCCTGAGCCCGGTCTCGTAGGAGAGCTCGAGCTTCTTGGGGGGCTACTTCCTGCTGCTACTGCTGCCTGGTCTGCTGCTGCTGCTGTTGTTGCTGCTGCTGATGTGGTGGTTGGTGTTGTTGCTCCTGCTGCTTGTTGTTGTTGATGGTGCTGGCTGGCACTGGTGCTTCTGTCTAGATCAGTACCTGGCATCATAGTAGTAGCACGGCCTTCCCCTTGAAGTCGGCTGCTTTGGGAGTGCTGCTGCTGGAGGTTGTTGGCACTGCTTCTCCTCTTCGGCGTCTGGAGCCTGACACAGAGAGCTCTGACTGCCTGGTCTGCTGCAGCTGCTGCTGCTGTGCTGCTGCTGTGCTGCTGCTGTGCTGCTGCTGTGCTGCTGCTGTGCCGCTACTGCTCTGCCGCTCATGATGTGGGCGATGCTGTGTTGTCGCCGCGAGGAAGGTGCCGCTTGTACAAAAAAGTTGACAGTCCAGTGATTTTAGGGTGACTTCGGCGGGATTTTGGC
>JARUPZ010000223.1:0-5000 GCA_031213475.1 Nereocystis luetkeana
AATTTCACCACTCTCTTCAGGGCGGGTAGGTTTAACATGTTTAATTCTTATATTAATGCCTTCAATAATAAGTTTGTTTTCTTGTTTATGATTTTTTTTACAAGCCCCACTTTTCCTTTTTCTTGGCCAGAAATTATTTTTACTTTTTCACCTATTTTTACGTGTACTTTCATTTTTAAAGTAGCTTTCTTCTTCATTTAAATAACCTCAGGTGCTAATGAAACAATTTTGGTAAAATCTTTATCACGAATTTCTCTTGCAATTGGACCAAAAATTCTTGTACCTTTTGGGTTTTTATCCATGTTAATAATAACAGCTGCATTATCATCAAAACTAATACTAGTTCCATCTTTACGTGAAACAGCTTTTTTTGTTCTTATAACAACAGCTTTAACAATATCAGATCTTTTAGTTGACATATTTGGTGTTGCTTCCTTCACAACCCCAATAATAATATCACCAAGTCTTGCATATTTGCGACGACCACCTAGTACACGAATGCACATAATTTTTTTTGCACCTGTATTATCTGCTACTGTTAAATACGTTTGTGGTTGTATCATAATAAATTTTAAAACCTTAATTAACGATTACTGCTTTATTTAGTATTTTTTTACTATCCAACGTTTTTTTTTACTTAATGGTCTACTTTCCTCTAATAATATCTCATCCCCAATATTACAAATATCCTCTGCATCATGTGCTAAATAACGTTTTGTTCTAACTATAATTTTTGAATAAAACTTATGTTTATAACGATACTCAACAGCAACAACAACACTTTTTTGCATTTTATTGCTTATTACAATACCAAGTCTCTGCAGTTTAACCATAAATCATTATTCCTTAAGATAATTTTCTAATTACTTTTTTGTATCATTAATAACTGTGCTAATCTATGCTTTCCATGTTTAAATTGATGCGATTTAAAAGATTGTTTTGCCCCACGTCTTAAACGCAATTTAAACAATTGTTTTTTTATATTTAAAATCTCATTTTCTAACTCATTTTTATCTAAATTTTTGATTTCATCGATTTTTGGTAGACTCATAATAGGTATACTTTCTTCTTTAATTTATAAGAAATTTTGTTTTAATTGGTAATTTATAAGCAGCAATCAAACATTGCTTCTTTTGCAAGTTTTAAAGGGACACCGCTTAATTCAAACAAAATAGTTCCGGGTTTAACTACAGCTACCCAATAGTCAACTGACCCTTTCCCTGATCCCATTCTTGATTCTGCCGCTCTGGCAGTTACTGGTTTGTCTGGGAAAACCGTTATCCATAACTTACCACCACGTTTTGTATATCGGGTAATTGTTCTTCTTGTAGCTTCAATTTGGCGGGATGTTAACCAAGTGGGTTCTAATGCTTGAATGGCATAATCACCAAAACTAATTTTATTTCCTCTTGAGGCTTTCCCTTTTAATCTACCACGATGTTGTTTTCGGAATTTTGTTTTCTTAGGGCTAAGCATTTTCTTAAATTTTGTAATGTTATTAAATAATTTTTTTCGTTAATATCTCATTTTTAAAAAGCCATATTTTAATCCCTAAAATGCCATATGTCGTTTGAGCTACTTTATAAGAATAGTCAATATTAGCACGTAATGTTTGAAGGGGAACACGTCCTTCACGAACCCATTCTGTTCTTGCAATCTCAGCTCCATTTAAACGACCTGCTATTTGAACTTTAATTCCTTTTAATTCGTCTTCTGTTCTATAACGTCGAAGGATTTCTCGGATACATTTTCTGAATGAAACCCGCTCTTCTAATTTTTTTACTAAAACGTCAACTAATATACTAGCTTCCGTGTATGGTTTTGTAATTTCAACAATATTAATCAAAACTTTTTTTATTTTTTAGGAGTGCACTAAGTTCTTGATCTAGTGTTCTTAATAATGATTCCTGATTTCCCTACAATACGACCAGGTACTACAGATTGTATTTCAATATATATTCTTTTTTTTGTCTCATTACGTTTAATAATAAGTTTAGTAATGCCTGAATACCGACGTTATTCGAAATCAGGAATTTAGCGATATATTCTCGAATCGTATAGTCCTCCTTTAAAAAAGAAATATAAGAATTTGTTCCACTATACCATAATGATCTATCTTCTTGTATAACCCCTAGTCTAAAGCCCAAAGGATGTGTTTTATGTCCCATAATCTAGTCTCGTATTAGTTTTGTTAAAAATTTATTTATGAATCTATTAAGTATTAGGTTCTAAAATTATGGTAATATGACAAGTTGGTTTACGAATTTGATAACCTCTACCTTGTGCACGTGGTCTAAACCTACGTAATACTGGACCTTGGTCAGCAAAGACTGTCTTAACAATTAGATCTTCTTTATTCAGACCATTATTATTTTCAGCATTTGCAGCGGCTGAGTTTAATACTTGCCAAATTGGACCACAAGCTCTATAAGGCATAAATTGTAATAACATTAAAGCTTCTAAATATGTACGCCCGCGAATCTGATCTAAAACACGTCGCACTTTATGTGATGATATTCTAATGTATTTGCTGACAGCTTTTGATGTTTGTTTATCTTTCATTTATTTGTTAAATATTTATTTCTTTTTTGTACGTCTATCACTACTTTTTATATGTGAACGGAAGTTTCTTGTTGGTATAAATTCCCCAAGTTTATGGCCAATAATCTGGTCAGATATAAAAAGTGGGATATGTTTTTTTACCATTGTATACGGAAATTGTGTGACCGATCATCGCTGGGATAATCATAGATGAGCGTGACCAAGTCTTAATTGAGGCTTTTTTGCCAGTTTTATTCATTTTTTCAATTTTTTGTAGCAAATGATAAGCTATAAAAGGGCCTTTACGAAAAGATCTTGCCATAAATTTATTTGAAGATAAAATTATAAAAATAATTAAAAGAACAATTAGTCTTAGACTCTCGAACGAACTATATAAATATCGCTGTACTTTTCTTTTTTTCTTGTTTTAACACCCAGTGCGGCTTTACCCCAAGGAGTATAAGCTTTTGGACGTCCAATAGTTGCACGACCTTCTCCACCACCATGTGGGTGGTCACAAGGGTTCATAACAGAACCACGCACTGTTGGTCTAATACCAAGCCAACGTTTACGGCCTGCTTTCCCTAACTTAACATTATTACTATCTCGATTACTTACAATACCAATTGTTGCATAACAACTTTTATGAACAATCCTAATTTCTTTAGAGGGTAAACGTAATGTCACATAATTATTCTCTTTTGCTAAGATCCTTGCTGAAGTTCCTGCTGCCCTAACAATTTGGCCACCTTTATTATAGGATAATTCTATATTATGAATAGAGGTACCTAAAGGTATATTTTCTAACGGTAATGCATTACCAATTTCAACAGGGCATTTGGCCCAGACATAATTTTACTACCAATTTTTAAAGAATCAGGACAAATTATATAGGTTTTATCACCATTTTCATAATGAATCAATGCAATCCTAGCGTTACGATTAGGATCATATTCAATAGCAAAAACATTACCTAAAATATCATGTTTTTTACGTTTAAAATCTATAATACGATATCTTCTTTTATGACCACCACCATGGTGGCGTGTTGTAATTAAACCTTGATTATTACGACCTTTTTTTCGATGATTTCTTCCAATTAATTTTTTTCTGGTTTTGTTTTAGTTATTTCATCAAAAGACGAAAAAACAGTATTTCTTGTACCAACAGTATAAACTTTACAAATACGAATAGCCATAAATATTATTCCTCTTCCTCTTTATTTAATAGTTATGTTATTAGTTAGTAGAAAAGAGATCAATTTTATTATCCTTTGCTAATTTCACGATTACTTTTTTGTAACGAGGTCTAACACCTGTAAATTGTCCAACACGACGTTTTTTCTTAGGTAAGTTACAACTATTGACTTTAATAACACTTACATCAAACAAAAATTCAATTGCTTTTTTTATACTAACTTTAGTTAGTTTAGGATCTACTAAGAATGTATACTGGTTATTTTCTAATAATAAGTTTGTTTTAATAGTCGTAACAGGGTATTTGATCAAATCAATACTTGAACTAAATTTTATTCTAGCCATTATAAGTTTCCTCAATTGTTTTTAAACTATCTTTAGTAATTAATAAATTTTTAGCTAATAAAATTTGCTTTAAGTTTAAGTTATTTGCAACTATTAATTTAATTGTTTTTATATTTCGAGTAGATTTAAGTAATTTTTCCTCTATTTTTGGAACTACAATTAATGTATTTTCAAATAAATTTATACCAAAGCTATTTAATACTTTAATAATATTACTTGTTTTATATTCTAAAAAATTAAAATTGTCTATTACCGTGATATCTTTTTGTTTAGCAATTAATAAGCTTCGTAAACTTAATTGCCATTCTTTACGATTTATTTTATTTGAATACAATTTTGGTTTTGGCCCAAAAGAAACCCCTCCACCTTTCCATAAAGGTGATCTATTTGAACCTGCACGAGCTCTCCCAGTTCCTTTTTGTCTCCAAGGTTTACGGCCTCCACCTTTAACTTCTGCTCTAGTTAATGTACTGGCAGTACCTTGTCTCTCATTAGACCTTTGTGCTAAATATGCACGTTGAATAACATAATTAATTGTATTAGTTGCTTCTTTCAGTTTTAAAGTTAATGTTATCTCATCTCCACTTTCTTCCCCTGTTAAAATTTTAACAGGAAAAGTAAGAATTTTTTGTAAAATCATAAATAATTTTTTAGTTTATTATTAAAATTTATTTGAACGAATAATATTCAGCAAATTACCAGGTTTACCAGGTACATTACCTTTTAGAATTAAAAGATTTTGTTTTGAATCAATACCTAAAATTTCTAGTTTTGATACAGTAATCTTTTTTGCTCCTAATTGTCCTGCCATTAATTTTCCTGGGAATACTCGACCTGGTGAAGTTCCTGGTCCTATTGACCCTGGAGCTCTATGGTTCTTCGAACCATGAGTCATTGGGCCACGTTTAAATTTATGTC
>JARUPZ010000223.1:12500-44416 GCA_031213475.1 Nereocystis luetkeana
TTGATCTAAACCCTTATGCTTGGGTAGATAAATATAAAGACCAACAGGAGTTATTAAAGCAAAAGATTATTGATGCTCAAAATATTTTAGACACAGTCGAATTACCTTATGACTTTAGAGTAAACATATCAAAAGTATGTAGTGAACTTGATGTTGATGGATTAAGAGGAGATATAGTTACTAATAGAGCTGCTAAAGCATATGCTGCATTCCAAGGTAAGAAAGATGTTTTAATGGAAGATATTCAGAAAATTATTGTTTTATGTTTACGTCACCGTCTAAGAAAAGATCCTTTAGAATCAATTGATTCTGGTTATAAAGTTAAAAAAGTTTTTGAAGAAATTTTTGAGATTGTATAATAAATTAGCTAAAATGAAGGGTATCATTTAAAATTTGATACCTTTCTTTATTCTATTAATAAACTATATAATTAAAAGAATTATAAAACTTTATGTTATAATAAGTATTATTATAAAGCCGGGATAGCTCAGTTGGTAGAGCAGTGGATTGAAGATCCTCGTGTCACCAGTTCAAATCTGGTTTCTGGCAATTAAGTTTAATTGTGTTTGATAAACTTTTAATTTCAAAAGCTAATTATATTTATGGGTAAGGTTTATGATTGGTTTGAAGAAAGATTAGAAATTCAATCAATTGCTGATGATATTACTAGTAAGTATGTTCCTCCGCATGTTAATATTTTTTATTGCTTTGGTGGTATTGTTTTTACATGCTTCTTAGTTCAAGTTGCAACAGGATTTGCAATGACATTCTACTATAGACCTAGTATTAGTGAAGCTTTTTCTTCGGTTGAATATATTATGACTGAAGTAAACTTTGGGTGGTTAATCCGATCTATTCATCGTTGGTCTGCAAGTATGATGGTACTTATGTTAATTTTACACGTTTTCCGAGTTTATTTAACTGGAGGATTTAAAAAGCCTCGTGAATTAACATGGGTTACAGGAGTAACTCTAGCGGTTACAACAGTGTCTTTTGGTGTGACAGGTTATTCATTACCATGGACCAAGTAGGATTTGGGCGTGTAAAATTGTAACAGGAGTACCTGAGGCTGTTCCTATTATTGGACCTCCAATAGTTCAACTATTACGTGGAGGAGTTAGTGTGGGACAAAATACCTTAACACGATTTTATAGTGCGCATACCTTTGTTTTACCTTTAGTCGCAGCTGCGCTAATGATTACGCATTTCTTAATGATAAGAAAACAAGGTATTTCAGGACCATTATAAAAAAAATAGTATTAAATGCGATTTATTAAAGAAATAAGATTTTAGTTTTTAATATAAATAAATATAATAATAGGAGATATTATGTCAATTTTAAAAAAACCGGATTTAACGGATCCTAAATTACGTGCTAAATTAGCAAAAGGAATGGGCCACAATTATTATGGGGAACCTGCTTGGCCGAATGATATTTTTTATATGTTTCCAATTTGTATATTAGGAACTTTTGTATTAGTTATTGGTTTAGCTGTTATGGAGCCTTCAGCATTGGGTGAGAAAGCTAACCCATTTGCAACTCCGTTAGAAATTTTACCTGAATGGTATTTTTTCCCAACTTTTAATTTGTTACGTGTATTACCAAACAAATTATTAGGTGTTTTAGCTATGGCTGCTGTGCCATTAGGCTTAATAACAGTACCTTTTATCGAAAATGTAAATAAATTCCAAAATCCATTTAGAAGACCGGTGGCTTCAACTGTCTTTTTAATCGAACATTTGTTGCTATATGGTTAGGAATAGGAGCTTGTTTACCAATCAGTAAAGCAATAACATTAGGTTTATTCTAAAAAAAATAAATTTTAAGGAATACAATTTATTTAAAATTTAATATTACTAGGCTTAAACCCTTAAAAAATTTTTAAGGGTTTAAAGCCTAGTAATATTAAATTTTAAAAGTTTTTTTTACATCATCTATTGCACTTTTTAAAAGAGTTTCAGCTTCACCAGTTAATTGTTTTGAAGAATTTACAATTTCCAGGTATTCTGGTTTAGAGTTTGTTATATACTCACGAAGACTTTTTATATAAGGTGCAATCTCACTAATTTCTAAATCATCTAAAAACCCATTCGTACCAATATAAATAATAGCAACTTGTTCAGCTACAGGGATTGGTGAATTTTGTGCTTGTTTTAAAATTTCTCTTAATCTTTGTCCTCGAGCTAGTTGAGCTTGCGTTGCTTTATCTAAATCTGAGGCGAATTGTGAGAATGCTTCAAGCTCATCAAATTGTGCTAATTCTAATTTTAGCTTCCCTGCTACCTGTTTCATAGCCTTTATCTGTGCTGCAGAACCTACTCGAGATACTGAAATACCAACATTAATTGCGGGACGTAATCCAGCATTAAATAGATCCCCTGATAAAAAGATTTGTCCATCAGTAATTGAAATTACATTAGTAGGGATATATGCAGAAACATCCCCAGCTTGAGTTTCAATAATTGGTAATGCAGTCATACTACCACCACCAAGTACATCATTTAATTTTGCTGCACGCTCTAATAAACGTGAATGTAAATAAAAAACATCCCCTGGGTAAGCTTCTCGACCAGGTGGGCGACGTAATAATAAAGACATTTGACGGTAAGCTGATGCTTGTTTTGATAAGTCATCATATATTACTAAAGTATGCTTACCAGTATACATAAAGTATTCAGCAATTGCCGCACCTGTATAAGGGGCAATATATTGTAATGTCGCAGGTTGGTCTGCATTTGCAGCAACAATTACAGTATAACTTAAGGCTTCTCTTTCTTGTAAATTAGTTACGGCTTGTGCAACAGAAGAGGCTTTTTGACCAATTGCAACATAAACACAAACAACATCTTGTCCTTTTTGGTTAATAATTGTGTCTAAAGCAATAGAAGTTTTTCCAGTTTGTCTATCACCAATAATTAATTCACGTTGACCTCTACCAATTGGAATCATAGCATCAATAGCAGTAATACCAGTTTGTAATGGCTCACAAACAGATTTTCTACTAATAATACCAGGAGCCATTGATTCAATAAGACGTGTTTCTGTTGAAGCTGCCTCACCTTTACCATCAATTGGGATAGCTAAAGGATCTAAAACTCGACCTAATAAACTATCACCTACAGGGATTTGAGCAATTCTACCTGTTGCTTTTACTGTACTTCCCTCTAAAATTTCTCGTCCATCCCCCATAAGAACCGCACCGACGTTATCATTCTCTAGGTTTAATGCGATACCAATTGTACCTTCATCAAATTCTAGTAATTCACCAGCCATTACCTCATCTAATCCATAAACACGAGCAATCCCATCCCCAACCTGTAATACAGTTCCAATAATATCAATATTTAAATCGGTACTATAATCTTCAATCTGTTTTCTAATAATATTACTTATTTCATTAGGGTTTGTCATAAGATACTCAAATTTTTTTCTTCCTTGAATAAGAACTTTAAATTACGGAAAAAATAGAATAAAACAATTTTTTTCTTTAGTTAAAAAAACCTAGAAAAAGATCTTTACGAAAATCATTATTATTTAAATTTTAATTTAATAAATTTATTTCCATTTGTTTCGCCAAACTCTCTAATTCCCCACGCAAACTTAAATCAATAATTTTAGAATCAACTTTAATAATAAAGCCACCTAAAATTTCTTTATCCACTCGGAATGTTACATTGATTTTAGAATAGTAAACTTTAGAAGTTGTAAATTCAGGACCTAGTAATATTTTAAGTTTTTCTATTAATTGTGTTTTCTGTTCTTTACTTAATGTAGAGGCAGAATAAACTTCAACAAATTTAAGACAAACAAAATCATAAGCTTTATTTAAAAAAGTTTGGGTAATGATTTGAAGAAAACCTATCCTTTTTTTATCTACTAAAAGCATTAAAAAATTTTTTGTGGTAGAACTTGTTTTTTTTGATAAACACTTTTCTAAAACATTTTTTTTATCTTTATCTAGAATCAAAGGGTTAGCTAAATATTTTTCTAATACTGGAGTTAATTTTAATATTGTTAATAAATTCTCCATATCAAAAATAATTTGAAAGAAAACTTGAGTATCAGCATTCTCTTCTTTTAAATACAAATTTAACCCTAATTGTAATAAAGCTTCTGAATACGGATTTGCTATTTTTGAACCAAACATTGTGTTAGCCATTTTTAGTCTCCTAATTGCATTATTTTCCGATTTACAATAGCAGATTGTTCCACTTCCCCTAATTGTTTTTGAAGTTTAAAAATAACACGGTTTAATGCTTTTTTCGAAACTTCTTTAATAACATCATTGAAAATTTTATTCTCTCGGTTACGTAAAACAGCTATTGCTGTTGTAAACTTTTTAGAAAGATCTTCTTTTCCTTGATCCCATTTAAGCTTTAAAACATTCTGCTTTGTAACTTCCATTTGATGATTTATCTCTTTAATGATAATATCCATCTGTGCCCACTGTTTTTTAGCTTCAGTATAACGTTTGTTAGAATCTGCTAAACGAGTTTCAGCATTTTGTATATCATCTACAATTTTTTTTTTACGCGCTGTAAGATTTTCTGTTAAAAAGTTTTTTATCACAACAAAAAGGATTACTAGTAACAAGATTATATTTATAATATTTGTTTCAAATATATCCGTATTTAATGCTACTCCAAAATTTTCACTTGATGCAAAGTACTCTAGATAACTTTTCATTTTTTTATTAATTAATTAATATTTGTAAATTTTCATAGGGCGATTTATCCTTAAAAAAGAAAAGGATATTTAAGTAAGAAGCTTCGCCATAATTTGACTACTTAAAGAATCAATTTCATTATCGAAGCTTGTTAATATGCTATCTTTGTTGTTTTCAAAATTTTCAGTTGTTTCAATTAAAAATTTATCAATAAAAAGTTGAGAAGACTTCATTTTTTCCTCTAAAATATCTTTATATAGCTTTTGATAAGTTAATAAATCTAATTTGGCTGCTTTACGTGCCTTAGATGTTTTCGCTTCATATTTTACATTTAATTGGTTAGACTTTGTTAGTACACTTGTCGCTTCATCTAAACTTTTTTTAATATAAAGGTTTCGCTCATCAATAGTATCTAAAAGAGGTGTATATAAAATAAAATTTAAAATGAACATAAAAAGTACAAATTGTAATGCTATAATTGGTAATGTACCATCAAAATCGAATAGTCCTCCAGTTTTTTCGGTTCCTATTATTAAAATGGAGTTATAGTTATAAAACATCTTTTAGTTTTAGTATTAAAAATAAAATTTTTGTGGGGAAAGGATAACTGATTGATAATAATAGCTAAGACGTTTTTAATCTATAATTATAAAGGTCTTAGCTATTGTTTATTAACTAGTAAATGGGTTTGCAAATAATAAAGCTAAAGCTACAACTAGCCCATAAATTGTTAAAGCTTCCATGAATGCGAAACTTAAAAGTAAAGTACCACGGATTTTATTTTCTGCTTCTGGTTGACGAGCAATACCTTCCACAGCTTGACCAGCAGCAGTACCTTGACCAATTCCAGGGCCAATCGCAGCTAAACCAACAGCAAGACCAGCAGCTATAACGGATGCAGCAGAAACAATTGAATCCATATAATTTATTCATGGGTTAGATAAGAAAAAATTAACAAATTTCTAATAGATTCTTTTGAATAATAAAAATACTAATATAATACTTAATTAGAATTAATGTCCTTCAACAGCTTCAGCAATATATGCACCGGCTAGAGTTGAAAAAATTAAAGCTTGTACTGAACTAGCAAAAACCCCTAAAAGCATAACTGGTAAAGGCACGATTAAAGGAACTAATAAAGCTAAAACAGAAACAGTTAATTCGTCTGCTAAAACATTACCAAATAGTCGAAAACTTAATGAAAGAGGCTTTGTGAAATCCTCTAAAATATTAATTGGTAATAAAAGAGGTGTAGGTTCTATATATCTTTTAAAATAACCAAATCCTTTTGTACTTAAACCTGCATAAAAATACATAAATGATGTTAATAAAGCTAATGCTACTGTTGTATTTATATCATTTGTTGGAGCTCCAAATTCACCTTCAGAAAGCTTTATTAACTTCCAAGGGATTATGGCACCTGCCCAGTTACAGCCAAAAATAAATAAAAATAAAGTACCAATAAAAGGTAACCATGGGCGATAAGCCGTTTCACCAAGTTGGTTTTGGGCAATATCTTTAATAAACTCAACAACTGATTCCATAAAATTTTGCCAACCATTAGGAACTATATTCTTATTTGAAGTTCCTAAAAACGAAAATAAAAGTGTTAATAATATTACAAAAGAACTAACAAGTAATACTTGGCCATGAAAAGTAATATCATTTAATTCCCAGTAGAGATGTTTTCCAACTTCGATATCTGATAAAAAGATTAATGAGTTCAAATGAATAAAATTAGTACTTTCCAGAATATTCATATTTAATTTTAGTAAAGAGATAAATTATAACACCTTATGCAAAAATACGCATACAGATGAATGCTATGGAACCAAAATTGAAATAATTATAGTTTAAAATACTTAAAAAAGAAAAATTTTAAATAGAAAACTTTTCTATCATGTAATGACTTACTAGAGGCCTTAAAGTTTATCTAGTCTGTTAGTTTCTGAAATTTTTTTTGGCTTTTCAATAATAGGGGATGGTCCTAATTTCCTAATGTATAACGAGTAAACCTTTTAATTTTAATATTTTCACCAAAAAGAGTGATTTTTTCCTTTATTAATTCATCAATTGTAATATTTGAATCTCTAATAAATGCTTGATCAAGTAAACTTAAATTTTTTAAGGTTTTTTCAATTCGTCCTAAAATAATTTTTTCTTTAATTTCCTCAGGTTTATTAATTAAGTCTTGTTTCGCTGATTCAATTTCTTTTTCTGCAAGGAAAAACTCGTTTGGTATTTCAGTAGTATTGACATAAAGAACATCAGGCGAAGCTGCAATTTGCATTGCAATATTTTGAACTAACTCTTGAAATTCTTCACGACGTGCAACAAAATCTGTTTCACAATTAACTTCTACCAAAACCCCAATTTTCCCACCAGCGTGTATATAACTATTTACAACCCCTTCAATAGTTTTTCTATCTACTTTCTTATCCGCAGCAGCCAAACCTTTCTGACGTAAAGTCTTAACAGCTTCTTCAAAATCACCATTTGTTTCTTGGAGAGCTTTTTTACAATTCATCATACCAGCACCAGTTTTTTGTCGCAATTCTTTAACTAGTGCTGAACTAATTTCTAAAGTCATAATAGTATTTTATCCTAATTTTTAATGTTGTGATTAACGTTTGACCTTCTTTTCTAAATTTTTAGAGAATTTTGTTGTCCTAAACAAATACTATCTGCTATATTTTTAATAATATATTTGATTGATCTAATCGAATCATCATTACCAGGGATTGGTATTGTGGCTAAATTTGGGTCACAATTCGTATCAAGAATCGAAATAATAGGGATATCTAAAGAAAGTGCTTCTTGGATAGCAATAATTTCACGTTTTTGGTCAATTATTACTAAAATATCAGGAATTTTTTTCATTCCCTTCACGCCATTAAAATATTTTTTTAGTTTTTCTAATTCTTTTTTTAAATTTGAGGCTTCTTTTTTAGGTAGATTATTAAAAGAGTTTAATTTTTCTTGCTCTTCTAATTGATTTAAACGGTCAATCCGACCTTTTATAGTCACCCAGTTTGTTAGCATTCCACCTAACCAACGGTGATTTACA
Organism: Nereocystis luetkeana; assembly: GCA_031213475.1. Taxonomy (NCBI): domain Eukaryota; class Phaeophyceae; order Laminariales; family Laminariaceae; genus Nereocystis; species Nereocystis luetkeana. The sequence goes on from JARUPZ010000223.1 coordinate 20,235, forward strand.
TAAAATGCTCCACATTTTTGAGCTTCAATAGCAATCAAAGAAGACGCTTGTTTTTTTGTACCAACGAATAAAAAAGTTTGGTTTTTTGCTGATGCTTTTTTACTAAAATCACAAGCTCGTTTTAAAAATTCAGTTGTCTGGATTAAATCTAAAATGTGAATACCATTACGTTCTGCATATATATAAGGAAACATCTTTGGATTCCATCGATGAGCTTTATGTCCAAAATGTACACCTGCATCTAAAAGTTGAGCCAATTCAATTTTAGCCATAGAAATAATAATCCTTTTTATTTTTAAATATTTTATACTTAACTCTTTTACCTATACTTAAAATATTTTTCTTAAATTAAATAATAATTATTTTTGTGTTAATTTATATGATAACTAGTATAGCAGACTTTTAATCTTTTAATTCTAAATGGAATAAAAAGCAACAATTATTTAATTATTATACTTAAACTTGATTAATTTTTTTAATTTTGTTTGTTTCATTTTCAATTGTTTTTTTAAACTTAAATTATCTTTTTTTGTTATTGATTTTTCTGGTAGTAACACTTTATTAAAAGTAATATCTTGATTAGCATAGAACCCTGTTCCTGCTGGTATTAATCGTCCAGTAATGGCATTCTCTTTCAAGCCTCTAAGCCAATCAGTTTTTCCTTGAATAGCTGCCCGTGTTAAAACTCGTGTTGTTTCTTGGAAACTCGCTGCAGCTAGAAAACCATCTGTTTTTAAAGAAGATTTTGTAATACCTAATAAAATAGGGCGGAATCCTAATTTATTACTATTTTTGATACAAAGATTAATATATTGAGCTTGATCTAAATCTATAATATCACCAGGTAAGAAATTAGTTTTCCCGGGGTATTCTATATAAACTTTGTGAGTCATCTCTCTAACAATTAATTCTACATGCTTACCCGAAATTATAACCCCTTGTGAAATATATATAGCTTGGACCGATGTCAATAATAATGTTTGTAATTTTTTTAAACTACGGTACGCTGATTCATAAATTGATAATGTCCCTAAAGAACAAAAATATCGGAAATATACATGAAGAAGAGTGTGAGGGTTTAAGGGACCTTCAGTTAATGGTTGTCCTACACAGATAGATTCATAATTTTTAACTAATAATCTTTCAGAACGCGATGCTATATAATAATCATAACTTTTAGAGGGCACTGTACTAATTAAAATGAGATTAGAAGTATATTTGATCGATTTAATAAAACCCTGTCTAGTTGCAAGGAGAGCTTCAGTTTTAGGCTTACGGGCTTCTAAAATATTATCAATTTTTGGTAAACCTTGGACTATATCACCAGTTTTTAGTCGTTCGTATACTAATTGCCCAAAATTTTCTTGTCCTTTAATATAATCACCAGGTATTTTTCGAATTAAAGCTCCTGTGGAGAAAAAATAAGGTTGGCCTAAATGTAAGGCAATTTTATTACCTTCGACTTGCTCCATTAAACCAGAATTTTTGATAAGTACATTATTATTGAAAAGTTTGTTTACTTTTAAAAATTGGTTTTGTTTATAATTATGAGTAAAACTATCTAAAAAAACCTCTTCATAATCAGATTTTGTTGTTAATAAAATATTAGACTTTATATTATTCCGTTTTATTTTTACACTGTAAACAAAATTATCAAATGGAAATATAGTATCAAACGAACCAATAACCGTATAAGGATCAATAAATTGTTTTTCCTCTACGAGCAAATTTAAAGAGACATCCGTTTTTTTTATTTCTTTTGGTAGGACAGAATCAAAAAGAAAAGTTTGTGAATAAATTAGATTTACTTGACCATAAGAATTCTTTTTTTGTGGTCTCTTATACTCAAAGATTAATTCTGTATCATTTGATTGAAGTGAATAATCAATTGTTAATGGGGAATCAACAAATTGTATTGGGTAATCAATTTTGATTTGTTGACCAGATGCAACTTGTAAATTAAAATTTTCAACTAATAGATTAAGAGGTGCAAAACAATTTGATTCAAAAATTTTAACTGGACGTTCATTCGTAAATTCATAACGAGTTATAGGACGAATAGACAAATAGGTCTCATTATTAATGTCTTCAAATTCTAGATAACTTAAAACTTTAACTTCAATCTTATCTAATATTAACTCTCCAGGATAATAAACCTGTTCATTAAAATCTTTAGGTAACTTTGGTTTTTTATCTAGCAGATACCTCTGTCCTGGCTTAATACTAATGTATTTTATTCGTTTTTCAACTTCAAAGTCTATAAAACCTTCTATATTAGTAAGATAGTTCGGAAAAATTTCTATATCTTTTTTTACATATTCTCCCTTTTTAAAGTTGAAATCTTTTTTGTTTGAAGTTGTTTGAACTACAGCTTCTGGTATATAAAAAATTGTTGAACCTGACTTTAATTTATTAGGGAAATTGTTACCTGCCTGATGACCAAATACGTTTGGCTTATAAAAATTTGAAATATAAAATTTTCCACCAGTTTTTGTTTTATATTTCTTATTATGTAAGAAGCCCAAAGAAAATAAACGATTTTTAAGTAGTTCTGGTTTTAATACTATTTCGTGAGTATGTGATAAATAGACTTTGCACTTAGTAACTTCAATATTATTCCTTTCTATAAATATCTTGAAATTATTTAACCCATAAGAACAATTTTGGATACTTAAACTATTTATTTCTTGGGTTAATTTGTTTCTAGATAAATGTATAAAACCACCCACAGTCGTAACCATTTTGGATTGTGCTATAGCTTGATTTTTATAAATTTTTTCTAATTTTCTTACTCTTAAATTAGTATTAAATGCAATGCTAAAAACTTGACCAGATAAAACCCAAAAAATATAATTTTGTTTACTTCGTTTACTAAAATTTTCATTGACTGACATTTGTGGGAAGCCATCTTTTTCAAGAAATATTTCACCTGGTTCCTTTGCACAAATATATTTAATTTCTTTTTCAGCTAAATTTATTTCTTTTATCTTCGGGGCAGCTTCAAATAAGACTTGATTACGTTTAATGTAATTATTATTATTTACAAGGATTATCGTACGGGCCTCAACCCTTATTTTTACTATTTCATTAGCATAATTAATTATTGCTAACCAAGATTGGTTTTCACTTACTACAGCATCTTGTCCATAATTAGTACGATAAGGGCTAACTTTTAACTCTGGTAAAAAATTTATATAACCCGAACATTGAGCACGTCCCTGGCGAATTAATTCACTTGTAAAAATACCTCCTGTATGGAAAGTTCTCATGGTTAATTGTGTTCCAGGTTCACCAATAGATTGTGCCGCAATTAAACCAACTGTTTCACCTAACTCTACTAAAGTACCTAGTGCTAAATTCCATCCATAACATTGCTGACAAACTGCTCTTCTACATTCGCAAGTTAATGGCGATCTAATCAATACTTTAATAATTTTGAATTTAATTAATTCATCAATAAGGGGTAAAGTTATTTGTTCATTTCTTAAAGCAATAATTTCTTTACTTCCTGGTTTAAAAATTGTAGAAGCTAGTACACGACCATTAAGAAGTTCTTTAAGTGATAAAAACCCCTTTTCATCTTTTTCTACATCTTCTTCTAAAAAAATACCTCGCTCAGTCTTACAATCTAATTCACTGATTATAATACTTTGAGCAACTTCAACAAGTCTTCGTGTTAAATAACCTGAATCTGCCGTTTTTATTGCCGTATCAACTAAACCTTTTCGAGCACCATAAGAAGAAATAATATAATCTGTAATTGATAGACCTTCTCGGAAATTGGCTCCGATAGCTCGGTCAATAATTTTACCATTTGGATCTGACATTAAGCCCCTCATACCAACTAATTGTCGAACTTGTGCAATATTACCACGTGCACCAGAAAAGGCCATAATATAGACCGAATTTAAAGGATCATTCTTTTTAAAAAATTCTATTAATCGATCTTTTAATTCTTCACTAGTACTATTCCAAATATAAATAATCCTTTGGAAGCGTTCTACTTCTGTAATCTCACCATTATTTGCTTGTGATTCTGCTAAAAAAACATCATTGGATGCAATCTCCATAAGAGCAGTTTTAGCAGGTGATATTTTTAAATCTTCAATACTTATAGAAATCCCAGATTTTGTAGCATATTCAAAACCTATTTCTTTTAATTGGTCAACAAAATAAGCAGCTTTTCTTTGACCATAATTTTTAAAGGCCCATTCAATAATTTTCTTTAACTCTTTTTTATTGATTATGTTATTAGAAAATATTTTTGATTGCTTTAACATTTTATTATACCTCCTATTTATTGAATATATCATTAATGCACTGGTTAAAAATAATACGACCAGGTGTAGTTCGAATATATTGGACTAATAATTGCCCGTCTTTTGTCTCTTTACGTTGTAAATTATTATAAATATGAAGAGTCTGATTATTAGCTAGAATAATAGTCTTTAAAAATTTTAATTCAGTATCTAAAGTAATGTCCTTTGGACACCTAACCCAAATAGATGAGTGCAGTTGTAGTTGTTTTTGCTCATATGCTGAGATTACTTCATTAAAATTAGAGAAATAATTAGTGGAACCTTTTAAGCCCATTCTATTTTGTGCAGTTAAGTAATAAAAACCTAAAACCATATCTTGTGATGGTTGAATATTCGGCTCACCAGTAGAAGGAGACAAAAAATTATTCGGAGCTAAAAGACATAGTCTTGTTTCCAATTGCGATTCAAAAGATAGAGGAATATGTACTGCCATTTGATCACCATCAAAATCTGCATTAAAAGCTGGGCAAACAAGAGGATGTAACTGAATAGCTCGCCCTCTTACTAATACAGGATCAAAAGCCTGCACTCCTAAACGATGAAGAGTAGGTGCACGGTTTAAAATAATAGGATGCTTTCTTAATATTTCTTCTGTTAGGTACCAAATAAAAGATTGATTACTATAAATAATCTTTTTAGCCTTTTTTATTGAATGAGATAAACCTTGGGAAAGTAATTTATAAATAATGAATGGTAAAAATAACTCAATTGCCATTTCATAAGGCAACCCACATTGGTTTAATTCCAATTGAGGCCCTACAATAATAACAGAGCGCCCAGAATAGTCTACCCGTTTACCTAATAAGTTTTGACGAAATCTTCCTTGTTTACCCTCAATAATATCAGCTAATGATTTTAATGGACGTTTATTTGCATCTAATACCTTTGAACCCCGTTTACCATTATCAATCAATGTATCGACAGCTTCTTGAATCATTCGTTTTTCAGTTAAAATAACAACACTAGGTGCATGTACTGACAATAACCTTTTTAATCTTTTATTCCTAATGATAATTTTTCGGTAAAGTTCATTTAGGTCTGAAGTTGCAAACCTTCCATTATCCAATTTTACCATTGGTCTAATACCAGGTGGAAGAACAGGAAGAAAATGTAATACCATCCATTCTGGTCTTGTATTAGTTGTTAAAAAATTTTCAAATATACGAATTCTTTTAATTGCATCCTCTACTGCTTTTGTAACATTAGAACAAAACATTATGTTACGGTTACTTGTAATCTCTGCTTTTAAATCAATTCGTTTTAGCCTATCGTATAAGATTTCAGCACCTTGACGTTTTTTCCCATAAACAAAACCCTCACCTTCGGTATCATAAAAAAAATCATCATATTTTGAAACATCCTGATCTTGCTCAGGTTCTTTACCATTATAAACAACACCTTCGAGTTTAGTTATTGAAGAATCTAAAATAGTTGATAAAAAGCTAGGTGACCCTTTTAAGTACCAAATATGAACAACTGGTGATAATAAATTGATATATCCCATTCTATGTCGACGTACTCGGGATTCTGTCAACTCTACACCACAAATTTCACAAATCAACGTCTCTGGTTCTTTGTGTTTATAACGACCACAAGTACATTCCCAATTTTTGATAGGACCAAAAATTTTTTCACAAAACAACCCACCTTTTTCAGGTTTATGAGTTCGATAATTAATCGTTTCAGGTTCAGTAACTTCACCAACTATCTCTCCGTTAGGTAAAATTTTTTCAGCCCACTCTTTAATACGTTCGGGTGAAGCTAAATTAATTTTAACATACTCAAATTGTTGTTTCACGTTTTTCATAATTTTATACAAATAAATATTTTTATAACTTTGAAATAAACTTAATCTTTAGAGTAATTTAGATTTTACAAGAGTTAACAGATTAACTTTATAAGATGCCATTTCTCCATTATCTAATTTACCAATTTGGTGAGTCGTAATATCTAATCCTAAAGCATTTAATTCTCTTAGTAATACTTTAAAGGATTCAGGAACCCCTGGTTCGGGTATTGGATGACCTTTAATAATTGCGTTAAACACTTCATGTCGCCCATTGATATCATCAGATTTTATAGTTAGCAATTCTTGCAAAGTGTATGCTACCCCAAAAGCTTCTAAAGCCCAAACTTCCATTTCACCAAATCTTTGCCCACCATGTTTTGATTTCCCCCCTAATGGTTGTTGAGTTACTAAGGAATAAGAACCAGTTGAACGTGCATGCATTTTTTTATCCACTAAATGAATAAGCTTTAAAATATAAGGCTTTCCAACAAGAATAGAATTATCAAAAATTTCACCAGTTCTTCCATCGGTTAATAATACTTTACCAGGCGAAGATTTATTAAAAAGCCAAGATTTATTAGTTTTTTTAGCAGCTTTTTTTAAAGTTTTATTTATTAATATTCTTGAAGCATTTGGTCTGTACATTTCATCAAATGGTATTACTTTAAATCTCCGATTTAAGTAATCTCCAGCAAAACCTAGTAGACATTCGAAAATTTGACCTACATTCATTCGTGAAGGAACACCTAAAGGGTTTAAAATAACATCTACTACTTTACCATCAGGTAAAAATGGCATGTCATGTATTGGAATTATCTTTGAAATAACACCTTTATTACCATGTCTTCCCGAAATTTTATCACCAATCCGAATTTTTTTAATTTGCGCTATAGAGATACAAACCCATTCGTATACACCAGAAGCTAAATTATCTCCTTTTTCACGTGAAGCCGTTTGTATTTCAATAACCCTACCCGAAATACCATTTGGTACTCTTAAAGAAGTATCTTCTGGTTCTGGTGATTTGATATTGAATATTGCCCTTAATAATTTACTCTCTGGTAATTCTTCATCTTCTATTATAGGGGTAATCTTACCAACTAAAATATCACCAGCATTAACAAATGTTCCTTTTTTTATTATACCATTTGTATCTAAATTACATATAGCATCTACATCGATATTAGGGATCGATGTTGTTATTTCTTCGACACTTGCGCTATCATCTACAAGCTGTAGTTCATATTTTTCTATATGGATTGAAGTAAAAAGATCTTCTTGAACTAATCTTTCACTAACTAGAATAGCATCTTCGTAATTATAACCTTCCCAAGGCATGTAAGCAACTGTTAAATTTTGGCCCAAGGCAAGCTCTCCTCCATCAGTCCCAGGACCATCAGCAATAATTTGCCCGGGTTTTACAATTTCACCAGTCCAAATTAATGGTTTTTGATTAATTATAGTTTCTTGGTTTGAACGACGATATTTGTCTAAAAAATAAACTTTAGAACTCCCAATATTTTTATTATCAAGTATGATAATACGGTCTGCCGAAACGGAATCAACAATTCCATTTAATAAATTTATAATTACTACTTGTGAATCTGCTGCTATTTGGTGTTCAATACCTGTACCAATTATAGGTTTTTTTGGGTATAATAACGGAACAGCTTGTCTTTGCATGTTTGAGCCCATTAAGGCACGGTTAGCATCATCGTGCTCTAAAAATGGTATTAGAGAAGCACCTATTGCTATAATTTGTATAGGAGAGACCGCTATAAAATCAACACTAACAGAATCAACAATTATAAATTCATTATAAAAACGTACAGGAACTGAAGTAGTTTTGAAAAATTCATCTTTTGTTAATAAAACATCCCCAGATGCAACTTTATAAATAGTTTCTTGTTCCGCTGTTAAATAAATTGGACCTAACTCTCTTAATACTTTTCCTTTGTAGACACGGAAAAAAGGAGTTGTTATGAAACCATAATTATTGATTTTCGCATGTGTTGCCAATGATGCGATTAAACCAGCTTTTTGTCCTTCAGGAGTTTCAATTGGACATAAACGTCCATATTGTGTTGGGTGGATATCCCTTGCTGCAAAACTAACATGTTCACTATTTAAACCTCCAGGGCCTAATGAACTAATCCGACGTTTATGTGTAAGTTGTGCTAGAGCATTTATTTCATCAAAATATTGTGATAAAGGACTTAAGCCAAAAAATTCTCTTATAACAGAAGTTAAAACTTTTGCATTCACTAAATCATTCGGCATCAAAGTTTCTTCTAAAGGTATATCTTCCTCAAAAATTTGGTTGTCTTTCCATTGATTAACTTTAATTTTTATATCCTTAGACTTTTTATCCGTACTACCCCTTTTTACTTTTTTAACCCTGAACATATCAGGTGTTAATTTTTCATCGGTAGTAATTTTTTTCCTTAGTCTGTTAAGAGCTACGCGTACTTGTAATTGTAAAAGTTCACCTACAGAACGTACTCTTCTGTTTTCTAAGTTGTCTATATCATCAAGTTTTTCATTATATGAACTAATATGAATCAATTTATCAATAGCTTTTAGAATATCTAAAGAGGTTAAAACTCTTATATTTAAGGGTAAACTGATACCTAGTTTCTTATTAAGCTTGATACGACCTACTTCACCAAGATCATATAAATTTTTATTTAAAAGACGTTCAGTTATAAGTTCGCGTATTCGGAAAACTGACATTAACATACTTTTGTTATAACTTCCAAAAGTAGCCTTATGGAACATTTTGTCATAAATAACTGAATTTAAGGATTTAACACTTTTTCTTAAAAACTCATAGTTTTGAACTGTTTGATAAATTTCATGCTCTTCTAATGAAAAGCCAACTAGAAACCAATTTATGGGGATTTTGTATTGCTTATCAAATTTAACCCAAATTAAATTATATTCTAATTCAAAAGTTAACCAAGAACCATGTTTTGAAATAATTGTTCCTTCATAAAAAACTTTTTTCTCTTTTTGAATACGTTTATAATAAATACCAGGGCTTCTAATAATTTGACTAACAATTACTCTTTCGCAACCATTAAATATAAAAGTACCTTTCTCAGTCATAAGAGGTATTTCACCAAAAAAGACCCGTTCCTTCGGGGAGAAGTCTTCTGATTGTACCGAACCATTTTTCACTGTTTCGTTTTTTTTCAGCGACATTAGAACATAAACTCTTAAATTATAATTCCCCTTTTTTTTTAGAGCATTTAAAATAGCAAAACTAGGATAATAAATTTTGTATTCTTGCCCATAAATTATTAATTCAATGCCACTTCTTTTATTTAATATTGAAGGGCAATTGGTTAACTCTTCAGGTAATCCTTCTGTTAAGAACCAACAAAAACTTATCCGTTGGACTTCTGATAAATCTGGTAGAATTATCGGGAATTTTTGCTTTCTATTCTCTAAAATATCTTTCATAATATATCTAAGTTATATATATATATATATTTTATATCTAAACGGGATATTGAAAACAAATCAAAATTAAAATATTAGTTTACTGTAGGAAAGGTTTTTTTAAATAAATTTGTTTTTTTTCTAATAGCTGTATTCTTATGAATAATATTTTTTTTTACTGCCTTATCAATTTGACTAACAACTGATGAAAAAGAAGCTCTAAGCAAAGCTGTATAATTAGATTTTTCTTCCCCTACCTGAGATGCTTGTTCAGTAGAAGCTTTAAGAAGATTTAAATGGATTTTTTCATGCGTTTTTATAAGAGATTTATATGAATTGTTCTGGATACGGTTTCTTTTATTAATTTTTATACGTTTTTTCGACGATTTATTATTTGCCATCTTTTGTTATCCTTAATAAAAATAATATAATAATGTATAACATTATTATATACTAATATATTATTTTTAAGCAAGTTGTATAGAAAATTAAATGTTTAATTATTAGAGTTGTTAGAAATACTAAATTAAAGGAGAGAGTCGGATTCGAACCCACGGAACGCGTAAACGTTCATCTGATTTCAAATCAGACGCAATCGACCATCTCTGCCATCTCTCCTATTGTTTATGTTAATAATTTAGATATAGAGCATATATTTATGCTCTATTTTAGATATTAGTTTTTAACTATTCATACTTACAAGTCTATAAGAGAAGGTACTAATTCGTCAAGTTAAACTAAGATAGGTTAAATATCTAGAATAACTTTTAGAATGAAAAATGGTTAATACCTTTGCTATGATTATATAAAAAAACTAATATTATGTTTCTTATTTCCATTTTATAGAAGCTGGGTTAGGGTTTTTTCCAATAGAAAAATCTCTTTTACCTACTGGAGTTCTGCCTTCATTTGATGTTTCAGGAAAAACACCATCTTTCGGATGTAGAAATTGTATTTCTCCACCTGGGAAAATTCGATAAATTTTGTAATCCTTTATTTTTAGTTTTCGTAATTGAGTACCTAAGGCAAGGCATTGTTCTTTACGAGCAAGATATAAAAGATTTTGACCTAAAAGCATTAATGCTGTACCAGCAGTTGGCATTTCAAATAGCTGTTCCGTAGTAGAGTTCCAAGTAATTACGTATTTCTCTTCATACTCTGCTGAACGTAACCAACCACCAGTACTACCACCAAAAACAGGCATATATTTGCTAGGATAAAGGGACATAGTTATATGAATCTAAAATTAAATCTGAAAATTTAATAAGTTTATATAAATTCTAGCGGAGGCCGGATTTGAACCTGCGACTTTCGGGTTATGAGCCCAACGAGCTACCAAACTGCTCCACTCCGCAAAAAGCATAATTAAATCTAGTATTTAGAGTTAATTAAGTATTATTATTCGGGACGGCAGGATTTGAACCTGCGGCACCCTGCTCCCAAAGCAGATACGCTACCAAACTGCGCTACGTCCCGTAATCGATTGATATACCATTACAGCATATCAATACTAGGTTATTTATGTCAAGAAGATTATTTATTTTTTAATTTTAAGCAGCCGCTTCTTTAGCAGCATACATAATTTCTAATGTTATAGTTTCCATTTTTTGCTCTTGAGCAAACTTTTCGGTGTTTCGTTTAATCTTACCTCTAATAAACCCTGGGATTTTTGTTAATTCCGCCTGTGATTCCAAATTCCATTTTATTTCTGAATCTTGTGAAGTTACGGATAACCCTGCACTTAAAACTTCTTTTGTGTCATGACCACCAAAAATTTCTAATAAATGATCTTCCATACCTAATGTGAAAGAATTATATATTAAATCTGCAATTTGGTTTGCCCCTTCATAACCAAGAAATGGTCTATAACTTAAAGGGAAATTTTGTATATGAACTGGTGCTGATATAACACCACATGGGATATTTAGACGTTTCGCTACATGTCTTTCCATTTGAGTACCAAAAATTACTGCCGGTTCAACTTTAGCTATTAAATCACCAATTAAATTATGATCATCTGTTATAACAATTTCATCACATAAATCACCTACTTCTTTTTCAAACCAAGATTTATCATACTTACAGTAAGTTCCAGCCCAAACAACATTGATACCCATTTCCTTAGTTAAAATTTTAGTCATCGCTGCTGCATGTGTAGAATCCCCAAATACTATTGCTTTTTTCCCGGTTAAATTCTGGCAATCTATAGATCTTGAAAACCAAGCTGATTGAGAAACAAAACGAGTTTGTATATCAATGTATTTTTCAAAATTAACATCTGCTTTATTATCATTTAAGATATATTGGATTTTTCTAATACAATTAGCTGTTTCAACTACTCCCATGGGAGTAGTATCAATAAAAGGCATATCGAATTCATCTTTCAAATATTCGGCTGTAAGTAGACCAATCTCTCTATAGGGAACTATATTAAACCAAGCTTTAGGTAAGTTTTTTAATTCTTGTACCGAAGCTCCTTCTGGTATAATACTATTGATTTTTATATTTAAATCTGACATTAGACGTTTTAATTCAGCAATATCATGTTGGTTATGAAAAGCTAAATTAAAGGAGCCAATAATATTCACTGAAGGCTCTATTGTTTTAGTTGTGTCTAATTGTTTAGTTTTTTGTGCCTTTTTTATATAAAATTGTACAATTTGTTCTAAAGTACGATCAGCAGCTTGCATTTCATTTACTCTATAATGATTAACATCCGCTAATAAAACATCAGCTTGTGTCTCAATTGAAGCACGGTTAACAAAATTTTGTAAATCTTCTTGTAAAATACTTGAAGTACACGTAGGAGTTAATACAACTAAATCTGGTTTTTCTTCCTTATCCTTTCTACTAATATTATTAACAACTTTTTCTTGTGATCCCCTTGCTAAAACAGGTCTGTCAACAACACTTGCTGTTACAGCAGTAAAATCACGTTTTCTTTCCAGCATTGATCGCATAACATTAAAATAGTCGTCACCTAAAGGGGCATGCATAATAGCGTGGACATTTTTAAAAGAACTTGCAATCCTAAGAGTACCAATATGAGCAGGACCTGCGTACATCCAATAAGCTAATTTCATAAGATATTATATTAATTTAAATAAATATTTTAGAGTGTTTAATAGAAACACCCTCTAGAGAAAAGAGGATTATAATACATTTTTTCAAATAAAGAACACCTTTTAAAAATACACCTAATATAAAGTTAAAATACCTAAGTCTTTTTCTAGATAAGAAAATGTATTTTTAAAAATTTGTTCATGCATGCAAACTATAATATCATATACTGTTAGGGTCGATGCCCGAGTGGTTAAAGGGGGCGGATTGTAAATCCGCTGGTTTTCCTACGTTGGTTCAAATCCAACTCGGCCTATTAAAATTTTTGGTTTAACCAAAATTTATTGATCTTACCGCCTAAAGAATAACCTACTAAAGTTATTTTTTAGGTTTTTTTGGCGCTTGATCTTTTCTAGTCCTATCCCACCAAATAAAATCAGGACCATCCCGACCTAAATGTACTTCAATTGCTTCACGCATAAAGGTATTACCTTCATACTTACCAAAAAGAGCTCTTAAAAAACAAGGTATAAAGATCACAACCCAAGCAAGAAAAGCTAGTAATGCTGCTTCTGACTTATCTGCTGGGTTTTTAACAAATACATTTGTAAAATTAATAAATAATTCATGGAAAATCCCTTGAAAGGAGATAATTATTATACCATACATAATATTGAACCTAACAAACCTGTCCTCTGGTATTTTATAACGTACTAGAACACCATACCCTACTAACAGATAAATGAAAGATAAGAAGGGTACTTTTTGTATAATATTTACTGATTCTGCTATATAATTTGGTAAAAAAATCCTTACAAGAAAAGGATGAGTCTCAGCAATTAAAGGCATATGTGTATTTACTACATCTAAATAAGGTACATAGTAGGCTAAAACTGAAAGAACTCTTTGACAAACTAAGCCATTAAAGGCTAAAAACCATTTTCTAGGCTTATTAAAATTAAATTTTTGTTCTAGCACAAAACCCAGTACCAAAAATAAAATAAAAAGAAAGATTTCAAACCAATAGACACCGAAAAACAATTCTAGTACATTTCCTCTAAGATGATCAAACATCTTTTAGACCTCACTATTTTAATATGCTATAACTTAAAAAATCGATAAAACACAGAATTATATTTTACCTTGCATTTAATAATACAAGTATTTTGTATAAATGTCCAGTTGCAATTTATTAGTTAAAAAAAAGATTGTTTAAATTTTAAAAATTCAAGGTTAAATTTAACTTTTGCACGATTTGTTTTACCACCAGCGATAACTTTTGTCGGGAAATATAATAACCAAAATTCTGAAAATGAAATATAACTGATTAAACTACTTACCATTAAAAATAAAAAACCAAAATAAATTAATTTAATACCTGGATCAGATTTAATCTGAATACCTGTAGAAGAAATTATATCAGTAAAATTAAAACTAATTAAATCGGTATCATAAATAGTATCACCTATATTAATAGTCTTTATAAATTTTCCATTATTATCATATAGACTAATTTGCCCACGATGGTCTTTAATAAGTACAATATAGTTGTTTGTATCTCGTTTTGTGTTAGGTAAAGAGCTAATCCAAATTTTTTGATTCGAATTATTAATTTTGGATATCGGTAGTTGAAGGCTTACACTAGAATTATCATTCTTAGTATATTTTAATCTTAGACCTAATATTCCCCAATCAGTTTGGTATATTATTAAATCACTTAATAATAATGGGTTATTTACAGAAATAGTTTTTCTTTGAGTTTCACTACCACGACCGTTTAAGACTGAAACATCGGTATAAAATTGTTTAATTGAACCATTAGAAGTATATGTTGACCAAAAGTCATTAATACGGAAAGTTTTTTGAGGTATTGAAGAAAAAAAACCATTTTTTATAACATTTTGGATATGAAATACTTCCGTTTTAGGTATTAATTCTTGAGAGTTAAATCCTTTTAATGCCCCTAATGTACTTCCTAGTAGTACACAGATAATACTTAAATGTACAATAATAGGACCAATTCTACTTATCAATCCCTTATAAGCATAGAAACTATTGGATTGCTGAAAAAGTGAATATTCTTTTTTTAATAATACATAGCTCAAATGACTTGGAAAGACTTTAATCGACTTTATTTTAAACGTTAACTTATTATATTGATTAATTTGTTTATAAAAATAGTATCTTCGAGAAAATTTTAAAGTTGGTAACTGTTGGAGAACTGTACAGCAAGTTAAAGACAGTCCTAAAAGGCCAAGTAATAAGAAAAACCACCATGTACTATAAATATTATCGAAACCGAAAAAAAGAAGAATTTTCCAAACTGGAATATTAAAAATTAATGTTGGGTAATTATTTTGATAAAATGGAATTTCTTTACTTTGTTCAATAATGGAACCAATACTAGTCAATATTGCAATAGCTAACAATATTATTATAGCTAATTTTAAATTAGCCAAATATTTAAAAATACGTTTAATCATATATAAATAATTAATAATAAGATTTTAGATTAATAAACTTTAAGCCACACGAATTTTTCCGGATGCTGCCCAATTCTGTATTAACTCTGTACGTAAAGGATCAATATCAAGGATTGGAATAGTTTCTTTGATAGCTATCAAAATATCATTCGTTGTAAATTCTCGCTGTTCACTAAATGCCACATACATAGCATCAATAATAGTTTGTTCAATTTCTGCTCCAGAAAATTTACGGGCACGCTTACTTAACTTTTTGCTATCATAAGTTTGCCAAGTCTCCGGTCGAAAACGTCTTAAATGAACTTCATAAATTAGTTTTCTTTCATCAACCGTTGGGATACCAAGAAAAAAGATTTCATCAAAGCGACCTTTTCTTAATATTTCTACGGGTAAAGAATAAATATCATTAGCTGTAGCAATAACAAAAACGGGAAGAGTTTTTTCCCCTAGCCAAGTAACAAATGTAGCTAAAACACGTGTTGTTGTTCCACTATCAAAATTTTGTTCAGAATCACTAAAAGCCTTATCAATTTCATCAACCCACAGCACACAAGGAGCTAATGATTCAGCAATAGCGATCATTTCACGAACTCTAGATTCTGATTCTCCTACAACTCCAGCAAATAATCTCCCGACGTCCAAACGTAAAAGTGGTAATTTCCATTCATAAGCAACAGATTTTGCGATCAGACTTTTACCACTTCCTTGCATCCCAATTATTAACACACCTTTTGGCGTTACTAAACCATAATTTAATGCTTGTTCAGAAAATATTTCAGTTCTTGCGTTTAACCATTTTTTTAAATTATAAGCTCCACCGACATCTTTTAATTTACTTTTAACTGACCAAAACTCTAAAAGCTCAGTTTGGCTAATCACTTGACGTTTTTCTCTTAAAATTATGGGGATTGCATTCTGATCTATTTGTTTATAAATAACAATTGCTTTTCCCAAAACTCTTCTAATTTTCTCTAAAGATAAACCTTGACAAGCTTGAATAACTTTTTCTAAGATCCGTTGGGATAAGTTCCCTTCAACAGTCAAATTTTTATTTAAACGAGTTAATTCTGTTTTAATTTCTTTAGGTGTTGGTAAATTAAATTTTATAATCGTGATATGATCTTTAAGATCATTTGGGATTTGAACTTCAGAATCAACAATAATAATAGTCTTGGGTTGAATTTTTAATAATTGTACGATATTCCGTAACTTTCTAGAAATTGTTAAGTCTTTTAAAAATCTCTTAAAATCTTTCAAAATAAAAATACTTGGTGTTCTTGAATTTATTTTTTCAATAAATTCGATAGCTTCCAATGGATTTCTTTTACCAAATTCTTTTTTTATGGGGTTTAGTTTATAGCCTTCGATAAAGTCCCAAACATATAGATTGCTATAACTTTTATTAATAATAGCATTCCTGATAGTATATTCCAATCGGTCTTCCTCAATGGTTATAACATAAATTATAGGGTAACGGGCTTTTAATAAAATTAAAAGTTCTTCTTGAAAAGTCATAATAAAATATTTTTAATTTATATAAATTAATTTTCTAAATACTTAAATTTTTTCTTTTTTTTCGTCTACGGTTGTTTATTACTTTGCAACCTTGTTTACTTTTCATTCGCGCACGAAAACCAGAAACAGCAACAACTTTTCTATTCGTTCCACCTAATGTTCTTTTTGTCATAATATTTTATTATATCTTTTATTATAAATACTAAATGATGAGATTATAATAACATAAATTAAAGAATTTGTACATATCTTTTTTCTTTAATTCTTTATCTTAATTTATATCTGTTAATATAATATTGGAAATAAAAATTTCAAATATAATTGAATCCCTACAGTCTTTAAGAGTAAGATTTAAAAGACTTGTAGCCCTCTCGTCATATTGAAGAAAAGGATCTTTTTGTGCATACGCTTCCCAACTAATAGCATCAAGTAAAAAATTCATATTTTCTAAGTGCTTAAACCAAAAAAAATCAATATATTTAAAAAAGATAAGTTGATTATATCGATCTAATACACGTGAATCTGTTGAACAAGAATAACGAAATTCTTTACAAGCATAACTTGCCCATAATTGCTCGTAAAGGAATTTTTTTAATTTAGATAGCTTATCTAAATTATTATATATCATACCATTTGAAATAGATAAACGATTTAATAATCTAAGAATTTTTTTCGATAAAATAATATCTTTTCCTTCACGAGTCTGTGAATCTAAGTAATCTATAAAGTCATCAAGAAACCCTTCACTAAACTCCATAACTAAATCACGCATAATCGTAGTAGAAAGGACTTTTTCACGTAAATAATAAATAACTTTTCTTTGCTTATCCAAAACTTGGTCATATTTATTTAGGGTTTTACGCTGATCATAATAAAACCCTTCCACTTTTTGTTGAGCAGAATTTAAAGAATCTGATAGAAATTTAGAATCTAAAATTTCACTTTCAATTTTTAATTTTTGCATTGTTTCTTGTATTTTGTCGCCACCAAAAACCCGAATTAAGGGATCATTTAAGCTTAAAAAAAATCTCGAACTTCCAGGGTTACCTTGTCTTCCTGCACGACCTCGTAATTGGTTATCAATTCTCCTTGATTCATGACGTTCAGTCCCTATAACATAAAGTCCACCTAAGGATTTTACAATTTCAGATTCTTCTTTTTGTTTTTCTTTATATTTAGTGAGTAGTTGACTATGTAGATTAAAAATAAACTTTTCTAAAAGATTTAATTGCTTATTTGAAACCTCTAAAGATGCTAATAGTGTATCTAAATTTTTTTGCAAATAAGTAACTAATTTCGGACTTTTCTTTAAAGCTCGTTTTAATTGTCTTAAATCAATACCAGGAACAAAAAATTTTTTTTTCCCTAACAATCTTTTTAATATAAAGCGAGTAGATTCTAATGCTTTAAACTCAGGGTTACCACCTAATAAGATATCAGTTCCTCTACCTGCCATATTTGTTGCAATAGTTATAGAATTCAAACAACCAGCTTGCGCTACAATTTTGGATTCTCTACTTACATTCTCTGGTTTTGCATTCAATAGTTGGTGAGGTACCCTATAGGTGTTTAATAATTGAGAAAGTATTTCTGAATTTTGGATAGTTGTTGTACCAACTAGGACAGGTCGGCCTGTAGAATACATCTTCAAGCATTCTTGAGCAATAGCTCTCCATTTACTTATTTCATCAATAAAAATAAAATCTGAATCATCTTTACGCTTCATTTTTTCATATGTAGGTAATATAGAAACTGGTAAATCATAAATATTTTCAAATTCTAATTCCTCAGTTTTAGCCGTACCCGTCATGCCAGATATTTTTGGGTATAGTCGGAAAAAATTTTGATAAGTTATTGAGGCTAAAGTTTCGCTTCCTCTTAAATTTTGAATGTTTTCTTTTGCTTCGATAGATTGGTGTAAACCATCACCCCACTTTCTACCTTCCATTATTCGACCTGTGAACTCATCAATAATAACAATTTGGTTATCCTTTAAAATATAATGAATATCGCGGAAAAAAAGGTACCTAGCTTTTAAAGAATTTAAAATATAAGGAATCCATGGGTCTTGGATACTATATAAATTATCAACTTTTAATAAAATTTTAGCACGTTTCAAACCTTGCTCTGTTAGGCTTATTTTTTTTGCTTTTTCATCAATTTCAAAATGCTTTTTATCTTCCAAAAACTTAGAAGCTTCATTAGCTTTAAAATATTTTTCTACTAATAAGTCTGAATCACGTGATATAATTAAAGGGGTCCTCGCTTCGTCAATCAAAATAGAATCAACCTCATCGATAATACAAAAATTGAAAGGCTTTTGTACTAACTCTTTTTTATCTGTGACCATATTGTCTTTTAAAAAATCGAAGACTAAATCAACATTCGTTACATAGGTTATATCTCGAGAATAATTTATTTTACGATCTGGTATTGTCATATCTGATTGTATAAGACCAACCCCTAACCCCAGTAATCGGTGAATTTGACCCATCCATTCTGCATCGCGCTTTGCTAAATAATCATTTATAGTTACTATATGAACACCTTTACCTGCTAAAGAATTAGCTAATGCAGGTGAAGTGGACACTAAAGTTTTCCCTTCACCAGTTTTCATTTCCGCAATTTTACCATCGTTTAAAACTAACCCCCCTAATAGTTGTACATCATAATGTCTTAGGTCAATTGTTCTTTTAGAGGCTTCTCTAGTCAACGCAAAACTTTCAGCCAATGTTTTTTTGTCCAAATTATCTTCTTTAGAAGTAAAAAATTTTAATTTCGAAGTTCTACTTTTTAACTCATTATCACTTAAAGAGATTAATTCTTTTTCAAGATCATTAATATAATTTAAGGTTGGTCGATACTCATCCCAAATGCTATTGATTCGGGGAAATAATTTTATCATCTGTTATTAAATTTGTTTAAATTAAAAGCTTTTAGGGGAAATAAAATTATCTTTTAAGTGGTTTATCTAAATTAACTCTGTTTTTAAATATAAACCTAATAATTTACAGGATTCATAAGTGCCTTTCTTTAATACTTAGTTATTAAATCTGCCATAAAAAAATTAGTTAAAGCTTATAATATGGCTTATAATAAGTATTGGTTTTTTTAACTTTTTTTTATTTAGGGATTCCTTCAATTTTAAAATTAGAAGCTAGTGGGCTTGTAATATCCCCTGTTGGCGCATTAAAACTTCCCATCGCTACATTATTAAGTCTTAATTTTAACCAAGTAATAAAAGTTTTATCTACAGAAACAATTGCTGAACATTCATTAGCTATTCTAGCTTGTCTTAATTTTGTTTGTAACTCAGTTAATTGAACAGATTCTAGAAATTTTGGTGATTGCACCAGCCAAAAATCTATATTTTTTTTAACTCTTCGATAATGTTGTACTCGCTCACGTAAAATTTCTTCAACGGGTTCAGCAACTAATAAAAATTCATTACTTGCAACAATAAAATAATAAGTTGTTAAAGGTTTTGGAATATTCACTAACTTCTCCTTCCTTACGGATCTAAAATGATTAAAAAATCGTGGAACTAATTCTTTTTTTAACTTCGATTGTTATTAATAATCTATTAGAAATTTTTAATCTCTCTCTTAATTTCAAAATAGTTTATCATACCAACCCTGGTATTGTTATTTTAAAAACTAATAAATTTCAATGATAAGATACTTGCCGCTATAAATTTAACTACAGGAGTTTCTAATTATTTTTTGCTTAAATTTAAAAAATTTGATCCCTTTAAAGGAGAACTCGATTGTGCAAACTTATATGGACTCATTTGGCCTGCTAAATAAGCTTGTCTACCGGCTTGAACAGCAAGATTCATCGCTCTAGCCATAACCATAGAATTTTTTGCTTGTGCTATTGCAGTATTAATAAGAACAGCTTCCGCACCTAGTTCCATAGCAAGTGCTGCTTCACTAGGAGATCCAATTCCTGCATCTACAATCACTGGTATCTTAGAATTTTCAATAATAATTTGAATATTATTTATACTTTGAATACCTTGTCCTGAACCGATAGGTGAACCTAAAGGCATAATAGTAGAACACCCAATATCCTCTAAATGTTTTGCTAACATTGGGTCAGTATTTGTATATGGTAATACAATAAAACCCTTTTTAACTAAAAACTCTGCTGCTTTTAATGTCCCTATTGGGTCAGGAAAAAGATATTTAGGATCAGATATAACTTCTAATTTAATAAAATTATTTTCTTTTTGACCAATCCTTTTAGATAATTCACGGCCTAAAAATGCTAACCGAATAGCTTCTTCAGATGTTTTTGCACCAGCAGTATTTGGTAATAACCAGAATTTTTTCCAGTTAATGGCCGTTATTAAATTATCATTACTGGAGATATTTAATAAGTTAAGTCTTCGGATAGCAACTGTGACCATTTCACTTTCACTTTTTGCTAAACATTCTACCATCTCTTTTAAACTTCTATATTTCCCAGTCCCAATAATAAGGCGAGAATTAAAAACTTTGCCTCCAATAGTTAATTGGTCTTGTTTTAACATAATTTATATTGGTTTGATTAGTACTATTATTATACCTTAATTTTTAGTTTTTTAGTAAAATTCTCATTAGTATTTTAAGTTTAATCAATCCGTTAAATATATACTTATATTATCCTATAAATTTATACATTTAGAAGCGAGTGACGCGATTCGAACGCGCGACATCAACCTTGGCAAGGTTGCGCTCTACCACTGAGCTACACTCGCAAATCAAATATTAAGAAATCTATAGTAATTATTATAACATAATAACTATTTTATATCATCCAAACTTAAAAATAAAGTACTAACCTTATTTATAAATAAGGTTGGTACTTTATTTTACTTTATAATATCTTATTCGAAATCTTTTCGGTTTGGGTTTCTTGATGGATCGTTAGATAAAAACCCAAATATAAAAAGTGAACTAAAACCTGTAACAATAGCATAAACGAATAGTTTTAAAAAATATAAACTAAGCATAAGAATCCTCCGATAAAATTATTTATTAATAATTATATATCAATTAGTAAGTATTAAGCAATTAAATTTATATATAGGAACTTACTATCTAAATACTAATCCTCAGTGAAATCCGTATCGATAACGGTTTCATCAGAATTTGTTTGTGGTTCATTCTTCACTTCTGGGTTGGCTGAGCTAGCAATTTCTTCTCCAACAGTTTGAGAAATTTTTTGTAGCTCTTCAAGTTTATTTTTCAGATCTTCATTATTAAACTCATCATTTTGTATTACATCACGAATTCCTTTAATCCCTTCTGTAAGAAGTTCTTTTTTCTCTAAAGATATTTTATCTTCATATTCTTTTAATTGTTTTTCATTTTGATAACAAACTAAATCAGCCTGGTTCTTCAAGTCAATTTTATCTTTTTTCTCTTTATCTATTTTAGATGATTCTTCTGCATTTTTTATCATTTTCTCAACTTCATCTTTATCTAAAGTTGATGCATTTTGGATATTAATACGTTGTGTTTTACCTGTTCCTTTATCCTTGGCAGTTACGGATAAAATACCACTTGCGTTAATATCAAAAGTAACTTCAATTTGTGGGACTCCTCTAGAAGCTAATGGTATTCCTTCTAGTCTGAAATTACCTAAACTTTTATTATCTTTAGCTAGTTTACGTTCTCCTTGTAAAACTTCAATGTCAACACTTTCCTGATTATCTGTAGCCGTTGAAAAGGTTTCCGATTTTTTTACTGGGATTGTAGTATTTCTAGGAATCATTACTGTCATTAGAGACCCTAACGTTTCAACCCCTAAAGATAAAGGTGTTACATCTAATAACAGAATATTTTTAACCTCACCAGCTAGTACTCCACCCTGCACAGCTGCACCAATTGCAACAACTTCATCTGGGTTTACAGTCTGATTTGCCTCTTTCTCTACTATCTTATAAACCAAATTTTGAACAGCTGGTATACGTGTTGAACCACCTACTAATACTAACTCATTAATTGTATTTCGATCCACACGAGCATCTTTTATTGCAGCTTCTACAGGTAATCGACAACGGTTTATTAGATCTTCACAAAGCTCTTCAAATTTTCCACGTGTTAATATTTCCTCTATATGCTTAGGTCCGTCTTGATTTGCTGTAATAAAAGGAAGATTTATAGTTGTTTCAGATAGATTGGATAATTCAATTTTAGCTTTTTCAGCTGCCTCTGTTAATCGTTGTAAGGCCTGAGGGTCAGAAGCTAAATTAATACCTTCTGTCTTTTGGAATTTTGCAAGAATAAAATCAACAATTTTTCTATCAAAATCATCCCCACCAAGTTTAGTATCACCGGATGTTGATAAAACTTCGAAAACACCATCTCCAACTTCTAGTAAAGAAACATCAAATGTACCACCACCTAAATCAAAGATAATAACTAACTCATTATTTTTTTTTTCAAGACCATAAGCTAATGAAGCTGCTGTTGGTTCATTGATAATTCTTTTAACTTCTAACCCTGCAATTCTTCCCGCATCTCTTGTTGCTTGTCGTTGTGCATCATTAAAATAGGCTGGAACTGTAATTACCGCTTCATTAATAGTTTGTCCCATATACAAACTAACGTCATTCGAAAGCTTTCTCAAGATTTGTGATGAAATTTCCTCAGGACTAAATTGCTTATCCATGTTAGAACAAACAATTTTGACATTATCCTTATTATCACCGACAAGTTTATAAGAAACTTCTTTTGATTCTTTGCTTAGTTCACTAAATTTTGAACCCATAAAACGCTTAATCGATGAGAAAGTGTTTTCAGGGTTAATAACAGCTTGTCGTTTAGCAATTTGTCCAACTAACAAATCTTTATTTTTAGTATAAGCGACAATTGATGGTGTTGTTCTTAATCCTTCCGTATTGTTAACTACTGTGGGTTGTCCACCTTCCATTACTGCTGCAACGGAGTTGGTCGTCCCAAGGTCAACTCCAAATATTTTACTTATGTTAGCCATATAATTATTTCTCCGTAAATTTCTCTATTAAATAATAACATAATTTTAACTTCAAGTTACTAATTTTGTCAAGTAATAAAAAATTATTCTTATCATTTCGAAGGCTTTTTAATAAAAATTTAGTCTACATTTATAGGAAAGAGAGGGATTCGAACCCTCGGTACAAAGAATATTTGTACAATAGATTAGCAATCTAACGCTTTAAGCCACTCAGCCATCTCACCGTAAATATGACTCTGGCTGGATTTGAACCTGCGACCAAGGGCTTATGAGTCCCCTACTCTAACCACTGAGCTACAGAGCCTTACATTCTAATTATAGACTGTTCAACTTAACTTATCGAAATTTTTATTCCTTCGACAAGTACAAAAAGAATATAAATTTTTTATATATTTATGCTTATTGACAAACAGTATATGGTTATGACATATTATGTCCATAGTCTAGATATGCATATGGGGGTTGTATCTCAATTTGGTTAGAGTATCACCCTGTCACGGTGAAAGTTGCGGGTTCGAGTCCCGTCAATCCCGAAATTATATTTAACCTTGATTTGTTTTATTACTAACAACAATGCATTCAGTTGTT
>JARUPZ010000224.1:0-44340 GCA_031213475.1 Nereocystis luetkeana
ACCCCGTTCGCATACGAACATCTCGCCTTTTTGATACGTATCAAGTAGCATGGGTGGTCCTATACATCAACTCTAAAAGTTGAAAACGAGATGTCCGCGTATGAAGATCTAAAGATGTGGAATGCCGCAAACTAACGGAGTCTCAACTAACGTGTTGCTGTACGTGGTTGGGCTTAAGGGTTCAACACATACATAGATGCTCAGACAAAACTGTAACCTGCATCTCATGCCCATATTTGCCCAACTAGGTAACAGTTATCTCCGGGGCCCTCCCCTCGGCAAACGCTACTGGTGTCTGGAGGCACACTGTCATAATAATTCGTATTGTCTCCAGCGCGCACGCTCGAAAAGCACAAATTACGAAATTCGGCGAGATTCGAACCCCCGACCCACCCTTGGGAATTATACAGCACTACCTGCTAGACCACTCATTCCGCGTAACTTAGAAGGAATGGACCACTGAGCTACTCAGTCACTGCTAGATAGATGGGGGGAAAAGGGGTTGGATAGGGAAGAGCTGAAAGACATACGTTTTTACGCCATATAAAATGAACGCCATGCAGCGGTCGCAGGCATACAGCAGTATGAATATCATAACGAAATTCTTCATTGTTCATTCTTCAATAGTTGCATAAAATACAGACAGATGCTTGTACCAGATACAACTTGACATTGTGGTGCTCCGCAGGCCAAAGCAACGCGATGGGCATGATAGTCCTGTGCTGGGCGAACAACTCAATAAAAAAACATCCAGCATCAGCGCGTATCGGCTTCCATGCCCAGTACATCAATGCAACTTAACTCGGCGCCAACTTTGCGCACTTGTCTTCGATACTTCATTCTCCCCCGAGTTCTCAGCCACAACTCGAATTTTACGCTTTCGCATATACTTTACATTCATCTCGTACTCGCACTCGCATCGATGCCCAACCAGAGCCCTCGACCAGTCAACTATAAAACAGACAGACGTCATTGTCCTGCAATCGTCTACATAATAAGTTCAGTGAGGGAAGCTATATACGAACACGTCTGTGCATTTCATTCTAATTCCAACATTTTCAATTCTCAATCGCAATGTTCGGATATTATCTACAACTCTTAAATCGATATAAAATCAATCTAAAAACGGAAATTACCGACAGCAAACAATAAAAAAAGTCAAACGTGCCTGTTGCGGACGTAAGTCCTTGCTGGTGGCGCCTCGGTCTCTTCTCTTTCACCCTCTCTCGCTTGGGGCAGTGCATCCTGTCGCGCCCGTGCGCTGATCCCGAACAGCAGATGCAAATTCCCCCCCCTGCGCCCATCCTCACTCTCCTTCATCTCCTTCCTCGGGGGCAACGTCCCCCCTTCATCAACCACCTGCGGGCGCTGTGTTTCAGCAGTCCAGGAAAACGATTTTGCCCAAAAACACTTTCAGCTTCCACCCGCGGTCTCCACCTTCCACCCGGCTCCTCCCGGCGATACACATACGCGTCCTTCACCCTATCATATATTCTTACTCATTTCTACTTCTGCTTCGCCAGCGCGAAACGAACCCACAGATAGATTCAGGCAGATACCTGGCTCTCCTGGGGTGTTGCAGCATCGACGGTAACGCGGCGGTCGAGACGACGGCGGCGGCAGCGGCGGTAGCGAAGACGGCGGTTGCGGCGGCGGTGGTGACGGCGGCGGCGATGACGGTGGTTGCTGCGTACGCTTCATCATCGCAACATGCGCAGCAGTCCTCTGACTGCTGCTGTTGCGATGGACGGTGCTACTGGAGGTGCTGTTGCCCCTGCAACTGCTGCTCTCCAGAGCCTTCGCCACCAGTGCCAAGCGAATCTACCAGGTCCGGCTCAAACTTGGCCCTGCTGGGATCGCTGCTGCTTCTGGTGCGGCATCTTCTTCTTGTCATATTACGTCCTTTCCACCAGGACCTCGATCCTCTCCGGGATCATCAGCAGCAGCAGCTTCTCTACGTGCATATACATGCATATTCTACTAATTTCCAACGTTGGCTTCCAGACTAGACACGCCATCTAAACCAGACATGCCGGAAGGTTCCCACCTCTCTAGGTTGGCCTGGGCCACGCTTGCCAATAGAAGGTCACCGGTTCTTCACTAGTGTGTTGATTGATCTCTAAAGGTATAGACGCAGCTGGCACGGGAACGCGTGGTTGCTCCAGACAATAACACGGAACTCATCTAATATAATACATCCGAGCTGTCGAGCTGACTCGTCTCCTATGGAGCTACTTCTAACGAGTGGTATTGGTGGGGTACACGTTACCCCGACATCCCAATACCCTACACCAAAATCCCTGTTCAGCATGGAACTCCTCAATCTACTCTGGATCTTACGGATCGTGTTCTTGAGCACAGTCAACATGGGGCTTTGACCTAGACGCGTTTATGCAGAAGCGCATACACCAGGTACCTGTCGCCGGCGAGGCCGGCGACGAAACACCGGAGACGATGGGTTCGTCTCAAGGGGGCGCCGTGGACGCCTCCTCGGTCCCGTCAGGGAGGGCCGAAAGCGACCCGGGTGCAGCATCAGTCTCTGACACCGGCCAAGGGAACGGTGAGGGTCCCCCCGCGATCCTGTCGGGCAGGCCAGCACACGAGCTGAGCAGCTGGGGACGGCTCCCTCCAACAGTACGGGGCCGGACCCGGGGTCAGAGCCAACGCCTGGAGGGTGAACCTGCTGTTAAACAGCTCAGGATGGATATAGAAACCGCAGACACGCTGCTTGCGGCAGCGTATGAGTGGTCGACGACACCTGGGAGTATCTTGAATCGTTCGTCATGGACGACGGAGGACGCAGTGGCATCGATGGCCGGAGGACCTGCTGTGGAGAATAAAAAGGGGAGTTGAGCGTGTGCATGCCGAGTGGTATCCCGGAAGACGTAGAACCGCCGCCGCAGTCCGTAGCAGATGTAGAGCGTTCCCGATATAAAGCGGCGTGGCACGAGGCCATGCAGATTGAGTTGGACGGTCACAAAACGACCGGTACAGATGAAGCGTCGACACCGCCACGAGGGCGGAAACCTGTAGGCGCGAAGTGGGTGTTCACCTAGAAGACGGATAAGGGTGCTATGACTGTAAGACGAAGGCCAGACTTGTGGCTTTTAGCCAGGTGCAGGATGTAGATTACTTTCAAACGTTTGCACCAACTCCTTCGTCAGCATCATCAATCAGTTAAAATTCTGGCGGCTGTTGCCAACGAATACGGTCTGAAGATTTTCCATCTATCACGGGGGGCCATAGTTAACAGGACCAAATATTGTTAGTAAAAATGGTTAAACATATACGTTTTTAGGTATACCATAGGTCCTGTGAACTATGGTCCCCCGGGATAGACGTCGCACAAGCTTTTGTTCGCGCGAAACTCGACGCCGAGATATACATGAAACTACCCGGTAGGTGTGGTGACATGTCAGGAAGGATCGTCCTTTGAACAGATCACTGTATGGTCAGTCTAAAGCAGAGCGGACGGCAGTGGGCCGGATTATTGGTAGAAACCGTGGTAGAGTACGGTATGGAGCAGTGTAGGTCTGACCCGTGTGGTTTTCGCATGGTTGTGGACGGCAAGGTAGAACTGATCATGGCCGTCCATGTAGATGACATAGTGATCGCAGGATCGGACGAGACATGTAGAGATTTCCATGTCGCGCTAGTTACGAATTTCCCCACAAATAACCTCGGCGAACTGACTTGGTATACTGGTTGTGCTTTCAAACACGACTGGGAGTTGGGAACATTGGAGATTACGCAGAAGGCGTTTATTGAGAGCATGCTGAATCGTTTTGGTGTCAACTCATCCTCTGAAATCCCCGCGACCCCCGGTGTGGAACTAGGTCCAAGAGAGGAGGGCGAAATTGGAGGAGACTGGCCGTACAGGGAGGCTGTGGGCAGCTTGATGTGGCTGTCGACCATGACGAGGCCGGACATCTCGAAAGCTGTACGTGGTGTGGCGCGCCACTCCCACAACCCAACAGAGAGGCACTGGAAGGCAATTTTGAAGATTATGGCTTACCTCCATGGGACCAGGTTTATGGGATTGACTTTTGTGCGGAGTTCGGAATTGGATTTGACTGCGTATAGTGATATTGATTATGCTGGTAAGTCGAACGATAGGCGCTCGGTATCGGGGACGGTAATTACCCTAGGGGGTGCGGCCGTCAGTTGGGCAAGTAGCACGCAGAAGTGTGTTACGTTGTCGACAGCAGAAACAGAGTATGTCGCCCTGGGTGATTGGGTGAGTATGCCGCCCTGGGTGATTGGGTGAAGGAAGCTTTGTTTACGGGCGCGGTGTTGTCGTATATTTGTCCAGAGCGAAGCGGATCCTGTGTTCGGGTTTTCGAGGATAACATGGGGGGCCATAGCGTTGGCTGAGAACCCGGTTCTGCGCGGAGTAAGCACATTGACGTGCGTTTTCATTTTGTCAGAGAACTACGTCTTGCTAAGAAGATCGACATTCAGTTCGTAGCTTCGGAAGAGCAGCACGCGGATATTTTGACGAAATTCCTTTCTGCGACCCCTTTTAAGTATCATCGTAGGTTGTTGCTGAATCTGCCTTTGGACGGCGAATAAGGGGATATGAGCATTGTTCGTTTTGTGATGCGAGGATTGATTTGTCAGGTCGCCAACCCTGCGCTACTTTGAGGGGCACGGGGGAGGAGGGCACAGCTTGGCATTTTATTTTCTGGCCATGGTCATCGTTTGGAATGCGGCCGTTGTTCAATTGCAATGGTTTGGAGGATGTGTGTTATACAGGGTTTTTTGACCCGGTGGCCGGGTTTCCTCCTGCGGAACTGTCGTTGGCTGTTCTTACGTCCTAGCAAGTCTTGAATGTCTCTTCGGTCTCGTCGCTGCTGTGAAGCGCCAGGGAGGGTGTTCGTTTGGATCGTTCCAGCAGCGACGGTTACAAATTGTAGAGGGTTAAGTATATCTTCGCAGACGTTATTGTGAATTTTGCCGTGTGTTCATGAGGAGAGCTCGAGTACTCCGTTCTCCGCTCCTAGCTACGAGCTAGGCTCCGCTCCCTCTCTCCTCCTCTCTCCTCTAATACAACGACTATAAGTAATCTCATCAGACCACGTCGTCGTCAGGGCATCCAGGTTTGGACTCTACGAGCAACACACGCACACACACAAACACAGATGCAGAGAATTATCCGTAATTTCCACGATGGCATGCGGGCTCGCGTGCGTACTGATGACGGCGAGCGCTCGGAATGGTTTGATGTCACGCAGGGGCTGCGGCAAGGCTGTGTACTATCACCGTTCCCGTTCAACGTGGTATTTGCTGCTGCGTTACACGTCGTACTAGTACGCTTCAGCCAAGACGAAGCCATCGTGAGGGATTTGGTGCAACTCAGTGAAGCTGGAGTAGTTCGGCCAGGGAAGCAGGAGCCATTGGTGTGCGTGCGAAGGTCTGTGTGGGGCATGTTGTACGCCAATGATGCAGCAATTGTCTCGAAGTCGACTGAAGGGCTCGCAAAAATGATGACAGTCATCGTGACTGTCTTCGAAGCAGCAGGCCTCACGGTGTCGGAAAAGAAGACAGAGACAATGGTCCTAGAAACACCAGACCAGACAACCCTCGCACCACCGCTCGTCATCGAAGCGGCAGGCAAGAGGTATAAGCAGACGACCCAGTTCTTATACCTAGGCGGCGTTATCCACGAAAACGCTGCCCACTCGCTCGAAATCGACCGACGGATCCGCCTCATGCGAGCATGCATCAAACGGTTCGGCCCGGAGTTGTGTTATGATACTGCTTTGTATGAGGTTGAAAGCCCGGTAATTACCTGGGTTCTGGCACTGGGATCGTATTTGTAGTACTTGGAAGGCGTATCTTAGGTGGTAAACCAGGGGTTTTCCAAAGAGGCACGAGCGTGGCCCTAGTCTCCGTCTCCGAAAATAACGCACGGCCGAATAAGAACAACCACAAGAAAAACAGGCGACGTTCAGGCCATTCGCGTGGACAGCATCACGGCCAGGGCCACAAACAAGGTAACGGCTACAACACACAGGCGGGACGAGGGCACCAACAGTCTCTTTCCGGCTACCACGGTGGTAGTTCGACCAACTCTGCCCCTTTCACCGCGGCTCCCGCGTCGGGGGTTCGCTACGGTGCATCGCATAATTCGGACGGTAACCCCAAAGGACGCCATCCAGGCACCTTCCGTCCGGTAACTGAAAGGTCGACGGCGGTTCGGCTCCTCCAGCCCGCCCGCCGCCAGCATTGCCGGGAGAAAATACATTGATTTCACAAGATACACGCGTCCCAGGCTCGCTCAGCACTCAGCGTCGCCCTGCGCCGCTCCCCCCCCGCGCATTCCTCCGTACTTCGGACCGACACAGCGACTCAGCTCCACCGGTTCTACCGGGGAGTCCCCGGGCGTCGTCGCCGACGTCGGGAGCCCGTGCCTCGAACGCCGCTCCCCTCACCCGGCGCACGAGAGTAGGCGAGATAAACGCCCCTCTCCCGAACCACGCACCGCACGGCACCACGCGTGTCGCGCCGTCGCGTCGTTCTTTTCAGCGAGAGTGTCCCTTTCTTTCACCTCCCGGCCATGCGGTGGCGGTCGGTTTGAGGTGCGGGAAGGCAAACACCGAAACCCCGAGATCTCGGTTGAAGCTCGACTCGGCGTTTCCTCGCAATAACGGTGGCCATTCAATCATTTCTCCTATTAAGGAAGAGTCAATCTAATTAGCTACCTCGTCCCCCTTCCCCACCAGGTCTACAGGACGGAAGCCCTCTCCGGAGGACCCTTTGTTGCCCCCCACCGGAGCACCGTTCTTGATTTCGTCTACAGGGTCTGCAGGCCCTCTTTCGTCTTCGCGCACGCCACTCCACGTGCGCCGCGCTCCTCCGGCTCCAGTGGAACAGGAAAAACCTGGTACTGCCCGTCGAGCCAGTGGTGACTCCACAGCCTCTGGTCAGATCAACCGGACTGCATACCCGTTAAATTCGGAAGAATCGCAGCTCTCGTCAAGCAGAACGGGCTCAGAGCCCCCTGCCCCCTTTGGTCCAGGACAGAGATATTCGGGCGCAGTAAGAGAACTTTCTGGCGATTTTTTGCCCACGGGCAATGGTGACGATGAGCCAGTACACGTGGAACCGGACTCGCCTCGTGCACCAGGGGCTCAGTGTTCTCAGAGAAGCACACTCCCCAAAACACACACCGCAACGGCGGCCACCGACGACTCGACACCTTCGGTCTTTGACCCTACTCTCGAGTATTCAACGGAGCGGGCGGTACTTTCTGGCTGCCCCCCTCCTATGTTTCGCAGTGGTCCCCCTCGGTTTTTGTCATTGACAGAGTGGCATATTCCTGCGCGGAGCAGTAGATGATGGCTGAAAAGGCTCGCCTTTTCTGGACCACGACACAGCGGAGCGGATTATGGCCTCGCCAGACCCTCGCGAGCAGAAACACCTCGGTCGAGGCGTGCATAACTTCGACTGCGCTACTTGGGACCTCGTTCGGGGAGACGCCGTCCTTGCTGGTTCCTTTGCCAAATTCACGCAAAACCCGGTCTTGAAGCAGCACTTATTGAGCACTGGCAACAAAATTTTGGCTGAGGCCAGCCTTTTGACTCCGTGTGGGGCATCGGTCTCCGGGCAGGTGACCCCGAGGCTCAAGACCCCTCTCGGTGGCGTGGCAAACATTTTCTCGGGGAAGCTCTTTCCGCCGTTCGCGACACCCTCCGCTCAAGTGAGGCCGGGTTGGCACCCCCCGCCTCTTCTCATCACTTTTGCGCTCGAACCACGACTGACAGAATACATGAGATTTCCACAGCGCCGCCTGGCCCTTTGGCCGTGGCCCGCGCTTGCCTAGGTCGTCCCTTGGAGTTTTCGACCTATTTTTCTGAAGCGCCGGCTGATCACAGCCCCGAGGTTTAGGCTGTCGCACCTAGTGTCGACCCCTCCCTCGCGCTGCCAGAACACGGCCCCTGCCTCGTCGAGGGCACCATTACCCTCGATGACGCCTCTTTTACAACCAAAATCGCGATCCACAGCGGAGCTGGCGTTCTTGCATTTTTTGGCTGCGTAGCTCTTCTTGACACTGGCTCCCCACAGACCTTCATTCATCAAGATGTTTTGGATCGCATGCTCACGGTTGGTGCGGCATCCATCGCGTGCGAGGAGAAATGCGCCCCTCGTTCCTGGGAGGGTTTTGGCGAATCAACCCCTCTAAAGAAATCGACGAGAGTGCGCCTGAGCGTCCAATTTGTTTGAGAAAATGAGCCTAAAGGCTCCCGCAAAGTTTGGGCCTGCGTGGTTCCCCCCTCAGTGATGCAGCATGCAGTACTGCTGGGACATGACAGCTGGATGCGTTTTAACAGCCGCTCCTACCGCTCTCTCCCACCCCGGCCGTCAGACAATCGCGTTTTTGGCGAGTTGGAGTTACTTCACCACACCCCGACAGGCATGTCCGTGTACGCCATCGACCCCGCCGCTTCGGGTGGAGGCTCTCATCTCCGCTACGAGGGTGCGGCAGGCGTCACCCTGTCTGACGATCCTCAACTCCTTGTGGTTAATTTGGTTCGAAGCGATGGCTCCCCAGCACTCACTGGGCACTACTTGGTCGACATGATACCTCAGTCCGACCTGCCCTCGGTTGAGGAGCACTTCGTTGCCTCCGGGCGACAGGTTCTTCCCCTCGTTGGAGTGGCGGCCCTCGAGCCTGGAGATATCCTCGGCGCCGCCCACGCCCCACTGCTGAGCGTTCCACTGGACGTTTTGCATCAGGACAACCGAGCCCCCAGCCCTCCGTCAGGACTATCTGAGGTGGCTCTGGTCTCGCCAGTTTCAACTTCCCCCATAGCAGCTCCGAGCTCTCCTTCGCCTGCACTGCTTGGGCGTTTGAGCTTAGAACAGCGCGTTTCGTTCCTGGGCGTCTGGGCACGTTTGCCGCTGCATCTGCGGGAGGTGGCTTTTGACCTTCACGGCACGGACTGGACCCCTGAGACCATCGAACAACTGGAAGATGTTCTCTGCGATTTTCCGCACGTATTCTCGAAGTCCAAATCTGATTTTGGTTCCTGCTCGTTGATGCCGTTCGTGATTTCGGCCCCGGAAGGAAGCCCTCCAGTCACGTCCAGGCCGCACCGAATCAACCCCATCCTGGCCAAGGAAGTGGAGGCCACCTTGGATCAGTACCTAGCAGCGGGTCTGATCCAGCACTCGACCTCTCCGTATTCGAGCCCGCTGGTGGTCATCCCGAAGAAGTCGGGAGGCGTTCGGATCACAGTGAACTGCACGAAACTCAACCAGATCAGCAACCTCAGACAGCTGCCTATTCCTCGCGTGGATCAAATTATCGACTCCCTGGGGAAGGTACGGGTGTTTTCTCCCTTCGATATGGTCTCCTCGTTCCACCAAATTACGGCGCACAAAGACACCGTCCCCCTCACGGCATTTTGCACTCCTACGAAACTCTACGAGTTGCTCGTCATGCCCCAAGGCAGCAGTGCTTCGCCCGGCTGGTTCGTCAAAGTTATTAACGAAGTCATCAAAGGCCTGGCACAGGTGGCGGCCTACCTCGATGATGTCATCGTTTTCGACTCTGATCCGACGGCCCACGTCAAGACGATACGAGCCCTTTTCTAACGCCTGCGCAACCACAACCTCAAGCTCTCCCCCTCGAAGGCTCGCCTCGGCGCCACGGGCGCTAGTTTTCTGGGCCACTCCATTTCGCCCGCGGGTATACGCCCCAATGCGGAAAAAGTTTCGGCTTTGTTGAAAATGCCCATGCCCAAGAACCTCAAGCGGGTCCGAGCATTGATAGGCGGCGTGGGATATTATCGCAAATTCCTGCCCGACCTGTCTAAAAGGATCCGGCCCATCACTGCCCTCCTCCGGAAGGGGGTTAAGTACGTCTTTACGCCGGCCATGGAAGGTATCGTTCGCCAGATCCTCGCCGAGCTCGCTGCCTCACCAGTTTTGGTCTTCCCGGACTGGGACGCTGTAGCCGACGACTCCCGCCCCTTTTCGCGTGTACTGTGACGCCTGCATCGACGGTTTTGGTGCCGCGCTTGAACAATAACAACTGGACGGCTCGGTACGGCACATTGCATATATCAGCCGCGCTACTCTCGATTCCGAGAGACACTGAACCCCGTTGGACCTCGAAGCGGGCAGCATTGTCTGGGCTATCAAGCGACTCCGTGGCTACCTATGGGGGACAAAGTTTCGCATCTTTTCGGACCACAAGGCACTTGAGAGCATCGGCAAAGTAGGGGATCACAACGCGCGAGTTCAGTTGTGGCTCGAGTTCCTCACAGCGTTCGACTACACCCTCGAGTACCGCAAGGGCAGCGCCAACGGCAATGCTGATTTTCTCTCTCGCTTGCCAGAGCTGGCCACGGAACACGACCGCAATGGGTCTATTTGCCTCACACCCGTAGAAGACGGGGGTATCTTCCTCATCCAGGCCTGCGGGCTTCGCACTCGCTCTTCCCCGACCCCCGGTGTCGGTTTGGGTGGGCTGGTGCCCCGCATCGAACGTGCCGTCTTGGGTGAGCTGCTTTTCACCTCTTCGGATTTTCGTGATTTTCGCACACACGGGCCATGTATGAGGATTAACGACCTCTCTGCTCCTTCGGGGAGATTCGTCCCTCGTGCCTCTGCTTCCGTCGCCACCGTCGATCGCCGTCCTGGCTTGAGGGTGTGTTCACCTGCCGCCAACACCGCTTTCGCTTCGGTTTTCGTCGTACCCTCCGGGGGCGACCAGGGCTCTGTAGAAGCCCCCGCTGCAGCGACGATTGTCGCCCAGCACGCTCCTCCCCCGACGAGCACTTTACAGGGAGAAAATTCCGCTGTGATCACTGATCCGGCCGCGTCTGCCCCTCCCGGCCAGGACAATGCCGAAGCCCCCGCTGCAGCGACGATTGTCGCCCAGCGCACTCCTCCCCCGACGAGCATTTCACAGGGAGAAGGTTCCACTGTGATCACTGATCCGGCCGCGTCTACCCCATCGCCACCTGGCACCCCGGCGCCTCCGACCGTTTTGCCGTCTTCCGGCCGCATCTCCACTCGGACGCACCGACGAACAACCGCCACCGCTGGCTCCGCGCCGCCTGCTGTTGATAATGGCTTCGGGCCCGGCGGGGCCCCTAGAGCCCGGCGCGCTATCACCCCGCCGCGAGCCCCACGGCCGCGACCGACCGCACCAGCCGTGTTGGCCCCGGCTCCTGCCGCTTCGTTGGTCCCGACGGTACCCATCCCGTCCGAACGCGACCGCGCCGAACCCGTGACCGCGCCGAACCCGTGGGAACCCCTCTTTTACGGCTTCCGCTGCCAACTGACGCACCGCCCGTCCCCACGAATGACTTGCACGCCCTCGGCGCAGCTGCCGAATTTCAGTTCGCCCTCGGCTGCCACGCCTTCCCCTCACGATTTTCGAGCGTGCTGGAGTCACCGGCCACCCAAGCTTTGCCCGCGACCACCTCGCCTACTGCGACTTGGCGGTGGACCGCCAGCAGCGCGCGTATGATATCGTTCGTGAACACCACGCCCTCACTGTTGCCCGCGTGAACCGCCGCAACTCCGCCCTCGCCGACGCTTTGCGTCCGGTCCCCAGATTATATGTTGGCGGCTGGGCGTGGGTGTACAATACGGCGGCCACCATCCGCCAGGGGGCAAAACCCGACACGGACGCCAAGGTCCTCAAGGCCAAACTCTCACTCAACTGGACAGGCCCCTACAAAGCTCTCGCAGTTGGCCCCTGCTCCGCACCGGACACTCCGGACGGATCTCCCCTTGGGGCAAAGCTCCTGTATTTGGACCTCCCCTCCGATATGCCCGGTGCGGATGCTCGTCGGCGCGTTTCAGTTCAACGCTGCAAGCCCTCTGCCAACCCCCACGACCGTTGTGACATGCCGAAGTATTTGCCAGCGGGGTTGACGCAGTACGTCCTTAACAACTTCTCCAAGAAATCTCCCCCGTACCACGTCACCCAGGACGACGTCTCGACACCTCTTCACCGACTCGAAGTGGAAAAGATTACCGGACACCAATCGGTTCGAGGTCGAGGTGGCGTCATCGCGGGGATGTACGAGACGCACTGAACTGGACTCTCCCGTCAATCCTGGGAACGGGAAAAAGACCTTCGGCTTTCTCGCCACGCAAGTTTGCGCTACTGGGCCGGCACCCCGAACCAGCATGGTCAAACCAGCCGCCTGTACCACCGAATGGAAATCGGCGCGGCACAACGGAAGCTCTCTCGGAATAACGGCCAGCGGCTTCTGGCACCCGGCTATGGCTGCGTCTCGCACGCCGACTGGCTCCGCCGATACTGCAACACTTTGCTTCCCAACGGGGCCCCTTTTTGGTACAAGTGCGACGACGGGCTGTGGTGGCTGGAGAAAATCAGCGCGACTACGCCCACGGATGGAGTATATTGAGTTCGATTTGGACGACCCGGGGCCGGTCAAGCTTCCTTTTTCTCCGGCGCGCTACCCGACTTCGACGAGAGCTGTACGTGGTTCTTGGTGTCTGCAAATTTACTTGGCTAACACGTCTGCAAGGGGGGTCCAGCGTAACGTAGACGAATCTCGAGGTGCCGCCGTGGATAGCTGATTTTCGCTTCTCGGCTGCGCTCGATTTGTTTTTTTTTTCTTCAAGTTTTGCTGGATTTTGGGCGTGGTCCCAGTCTCCGTCGTGCACGAAAGGAATAAAATGTTTCTTCTATCACTAGGCGAACATCAACGTGAGTACCAACGAGTGCCGGCTTAATAAGCAGACCTGTCCAGGGATACAAAGTGTCCCGCTCTCCGTGATCTTAACAGTTGTATGATAGGACGACCGCCCCCCTTAGCCTTAAAAGTCCGAATGCTGAAGGCCGAAGTGGTTGAGACCCTGCTGTACGGGTGTGTGACGTGGACCCTCAGAGCGTAACACTTTGCCAATCTTCGAACGGCTCACCACCAAGTCTTGTTGCGAGTCATTGGCTTCCAGCGCCGACTTCGTACTGACCATGCCACCCTCTCGTACGCGAAGACCCTCAAGATGACACGTTGCGAGAGCATCGAAACGACCATTCGTAAACGGCGGTTCTTCTTTGCGGGGGGCGTGGCATATCAAACCAAGGAGCGACTACCCAGTCGGGTAATGTTCGGGACGATAGCTGGTGGGGAGAACCAGAGACCAGGCGGACAGTGTAAGACTTGGCATAGATGCATAGTCGAAGACCTTACTTAGGGACTTCCGAGCCACCGAAGGGTCAACGGCAGTTGCCTCATTGGTGTTTGGAGTTGAGACCACGTTGTGGCCCACTGCAGCCAAAAAGGCGGGGAAGTGGTACCGGGGGATCCTTGAAGCAGCCGAACGGTTTATGGTGAGGTGGCACGAGGCTGAGATGAGTAGGAAGCGCCGCGCATCCGCCGTGGATGGTGTCCAAGGGAACGGGGGTGGAGGGGGCTCTTAGAGGAGAAGTGGCAGAAAGCCCGACAAAGGGAATGCGGAGAGGGGGGGGAACAGGATGGTTAAAAGGGAAACTGCGGTTGGCAAGTAGGAAGGAGATGGCAGACAGGGTAGCAAGGCACCAGGCCGACTAGGAAGTAAGTAGAACATGACCACACTACTAGTGCCACCAACTGGTTCTTCAGCTGGTTCGAACGTGGGTTTCCCTTGTCTTCTCTTTTTGTTTTTGTTTTTCTTTCTTGCGCTGACTCTCCGTGATTTTCATTTTTTGTTTTCCTCTTCCTTTTCTGATTGATAAGCCGTACTGAAGGAGCCGTGTGGCGTGGTTAGATGACGAACCTGCTCTGCTCGTTTCGTGTTTTCTGACGCCAAGGGGCTGGACATAGTTGACGAACGCAGGGCGGAGACGGCAGTCTGGGTAGCAAGGTACCAGGCGGATTAGCAGGGGGAACCTGGCTATACTACTCGTACCACAAACTGCTGCCGACACCTCGAGGGGGCTTTTGGCTTTGGTCTGCCTGTTATTTTCCCTTTGTTATTTTCCCTTTGTTATTTTCCCTTTGTTTTGTTTTTTTTCCTTGGTTCTTTGCTTACTCTGTTTACAAGAAGTCGTGTTTTTGTTATTTTTATTTTTTTTCCAGCTCGTTCTTTTTAAAGTGTTGGCCACCTCGCCTGCGGGGGGGGGGCACGACTTCTTATTTCTCCTTGTTTTTTTCTTTTATTTTTTTCTTTTTATTTTTCTCTTTCGATTCGTCTACTTTGTTTTCGTTTTCTCTTTGATTGTTTCTTTTTGTTTCTCTATTTCTCTGATTGTGTATGTCGTGCCTGTCGTATCTAATACGAGTATGATGACATGGCATTGCATTGCCCACTGCAGTGCTTACTGCATACGTGGCAACGTAGTATCTCTGTGGCGTAGCTTTGTGACCACAGAACTTGTATATCGGCACGGACTGAAGAATCGGCACGGACACTGAACTGGTTGTGCTGGATGTCGACGGGTAGAAAGAACGGTTTGATGTGAAGAACACACACATACAGAAAAACTCAAAACAAGGCACCCTACCCTCGTACCCGAGCCGTTATGAAGAGGCTTTTTTTTCTTCGGTGAAAACCAAGTAAAAAAAGGCTAACTTCGCTCGCGCGCCTCTTTATAATTGTAAATAGTTGTATAGGCGTATTACGCAGCTTGCAAAATTACAAAATTCGACAATAAGTGTATCAACTATAATACCAGTCGAACTCATAGCTAGCTGATGACCGATGACGGCGTATTTTCGTATTTTCATCATTTTAATCATGGAAAATATGAAATTGCTCCACACCACATTTAGTGTTTGTTTTTTAACAAGTTTTAAAAGCTGCTGGCATTGATGATCAGCAGCAGTATGGCCGGACTTTATTTTTATACTCTTATGTTGAAATGAAAGTAAGTACGGCCTGCCACAGCAGATATTCCGTACTGTGGTGTGGCCCAAGAGGATGTCAGGTGACAAGTCATCAAGCGAGACGCAAAACGTGCGCTGTCAACTGTCAACGATGTAGGCCGAGTGTTCCAGACTCAACATAGCAGTTTTGTTGTCAGTCAAAGCATATATGTGTCACAAGGCAAACTTGCTGTCTGTCAAGGTGTAAACATGCTGTTTCCTACACTGTATCTTTGGTATGACCGGTACGGACGCCATGGAGGCCTATCTCATGGGCGGGGTCGATCGATCAGCAGCGAGCGGCACTAGAATCACCGCCGCCGCCGCCACCACCTCCACCACCACCTATCTCCACCTACCTCCTCAACAACCACCAGTAACCCAGCGCAAGCACAATAACCATCAGAACAGCCACCATGAGCTGGCACCGCAACAAGAAGAGTACTTGGGGCAGGGGTGGGAAATAATCAGAAAAAACGCCGCCCATGTAGTGGTAGAACTTCTCGGAGCTTGTGGGCCGCGGGTCGAAAAGAACAACGCCTGCGTCGGGCCGGCTCCCTTCGCGCAATCAGCAGTGGTAGAGTGCGGGAAAGTCTTCACGTACAACCGCGCCGACCTTGCAGCAGGAGAAAAAGATATATATATTTACCGTCCCATTCAGCCCAGGAAAAACAATTACCGTCCCGCCCCGTCGAAGAAAACAAAAATTACCCTCCCGTCCAGCCGTGAGAAAAAAAATTGCCGTCCCGTCCCGCCGAGGGAAAAAATGTTTACCGTTCCGTCCCGTTGAGGGAAAAAATAATTACCGCCCCGTCCCGCCGAGGAAAAAAATAATTACCGTCCTGTCCCGCCAGAGAAAAACAAAATTACCGTCCCGTCCCGTCGTGAAAACCAGTCCCGTTGAGTTTTACCTTCCCGTTCCGTCGAGAAATTGTGCACCCGCCGTCCCGTCCTGCCAACTTTTTATATCTTCATTTTACCGTCCCTTCCCGTCCCGTTGTCATTTTTTCCCGCCAAACGAGAAAAACCTGTCCCGTCCCGTCCCGCCACGATTCTCAGTCACTGTGAAAGACCTTGAAAAATTCAAGGCCTCAATTGCGGACGACAATTCCGAAGTACAGACAGAGCTTCGCAATTTCAAGTCAAAACACCCCTAAATATTATTTCCCCAGATTGCAAAACCTACCCGAAAATTCCTCAATTAATTCCCGTTTTTGTGAGGTCCCCACTCATTTTTGTTGTAAATAGTACCAGGTAAATAGTAAATACCAGCATCCAGAGGAGTCACCGGCCAGCAGTCAATCGCTATAGGGAAATAATGGAAAACGTGCGAACGGTTCACGCAGCTTCCAAAGTTTAGACTTTGCAAAGTTTAAACTTTGCAAGCTGGGTGAACCGTTCGCGCGGTTTCAATTACTTCTATTAATAGTAGTGTTAGATATCATACCGAAACTTTCGATATATCGTTCGATAAATTATACCAGGTATATATTATCGAACCGAAAAAAGTTCGGTATTTCGATTATTAGTTTGGACAATTCGA
Organism: Nereocystis luetkeana; assembly: GCA_031213475.1. Lineage (NCBI taxonomy): Eukaryota > Phaeophyceae > Laminariales > Laminariaceae > Nereocystis > Nereocystis luetkeana. The sequence continues at coordinate 16,384 of JARUPZ010000224.1, forward strand.
TAAACGATAGCGATACGACAAAAAGACAAAATGCTGAACGTCTCCCAGGGGGATGGGGGACATGGCAACAAACAGCACCATACCCTATTTAATAGGATGATAGAGAGCGTAACGGATAATATCAGGTCATGCGTGTAACACCATCACATCAACACTTTTGGTTGATATTTTTAGTACCACAGGTGTATGTACGTACGTGGTACGTTTGTGGCAGTACTACAGCAGTGTTCCTTTCTCGATGCTCGTTTTCTTATTAGGTACGTACATATTAAGAAAACGACGGAGAAATAAGAATGACGGGCGGAGACTAAGGGTTATTCTTATCGGAAAAAAACAAGAGAATTTTCAACTCGGGATTCGTTACTGTTTGATGGAATTAAGGTAAAACGCCCCCATGCTCATAGCAGAATTCCATCCTGGGCCAGCTTCCCTGTTTCTTAGAGTAGAGTGTTTGTGCTTTGGATACGAATGGTAATAACAATATTAAGGTGAGTGGAAAGCGGTGTCATCATCTGCTACATGTTGTGTAGCAAGGTATACGGTGTGGGGTGGAGAGGAAATACGGCTACAACAGAGGAAGCAGGACGGTGTGGGAAAAGCTTCCAAGGTACGAGTGTACTTGGTTTTGGGCAGCTGCACCGCACAACCTTCTTAGTATGCGCGTTGCAGTCAGAACCCGGCCATTTATTCGAACAACGAACTGCCATTCAAAGCATTCTAAACAATACTTGAGGGGAGAGAACTTGGGTTTTGCAGTATACTGGTAGCAGGTATCAGGGTGGTGGCTGCAGGGGGGTAGCGGAAATTACAGAAGCAAGGGCGGGTAGAAGTGATTATTACAGGAGTAATGACGTGGTTCACGTTCGTTTTTGGTCTCTAGTTTCGTCAAGGATTCAGGTATTAATGTTACGGGGGTAGCCCAAGGATCCGAGGGGTTTCCAGAAGGGGACATGGCATGTAGGAAAAGGGGATATTGAGAGTTGAACCCTGAGACGGGGGATGTGAGCAGACGGCCACAACCTTTCTCCGCCCCTTCAGCTCCTTATACTTCGTCTCGTGGCCGGCAGTGTGTGCCTACACTATAACAACTGAGACAACTGTGAGATTGATCAAGCGTATGTTCCGCAAGCTGGGTGGAACCACGGGAATGCCGGTGGCAGTCTTTGCAGCAAACTGAAAGAGCTTGAGCGTGTGAATGAGTGCCAGACGGCCTAAACGAAGTAATACATGATGATTTCAGCTACAACACCAAGACGTTTCATGACGCGGATCTCCTAACTCTGATCAGGCTCGACCGAGTAGCTCGGGGGCCGAGCCCAAGCAGTTAGTGGGTACGCTTCGTTGTTAGGAAAGGCACTACTGACCACGTCGCAGTTCTTTGTCCCGCCCAATTTAACGACAGGGGATCCTGTGCAGTCCCCTCTACCTCCGGGGCCACCGCCGGAGGATCCTTACCAAGGGCAGCCTCCCCTACCGCAAGACCCCCCACAGCAGTGGCAGCCTCCTCCACCGCAGAGCCTTCCGCCTTCGTCCCTCGCAGCACTGCCGCTTCCTCAGCAAGTCCCTCTAGCGGTGCAGCAACTCCTGGCCCACTACGGCGTACCAGCGCCAGCGGCACCAGCAGCACCAGCGGCACCAGCGGCCCACGCCGCGCCGATGGGGGCAGGTGAGATGCGCGTCCCAAGGGCGTTGCAAGATCCCAACAAGAAAACTCGGCGAATTCGGGGCAAGATACACAGCAATGTCACGGGGCCCATCTATACTGGGGCGTCCCAGGAGGCGCTGTCGATTAGCAATAACGCGGTCCTGTTCCAAGACAAGTTAGCGAAAGTGCTCAGCACGACGGACGGTGGGGTCTGGGCGCTCACGCCGGATCGCCCATCCAGCTCGGGCTTGTCGCATCACCACCCCTGATTGGACAACTTGACGCCGCTGCGTAGGGAGTTGCTGCAGGACGTCCTGGGCGACCATTTGGACACGTATGACGAACTCTTGTCCACCGAATTGGTCGAAGTACCGACGATAGACGGCTCGTTTACTCAAATCGAGGCGCGAAAGGTTTCCGCGACTGAGTGGTTGCGGAAATTGGTGCGAGAGGGGCTGCAGCAGTCTGGGGCGAAAGAAGCAGCCGAAGAAGCACTGCTCGCCGTCACGGTAAGTGGCACGGAGGCTTGGAAAGCCGCCGCGCGCAGGCTAGTGGTGTTATACCGTGCTTTCAAGGCCGACCCGGTTCGTCCTCACATATCAGAAGTGACATTTTTCTGGAGATATATCACGGAGGCGCAACTGACGAACCCCCGGGAACGCCTGGTCCAACTGTTATTGCCGAGCGCGTTCGACCAGTCCGGCCTGCAGGGGGTGGTGCATGAGCGATTCCTGCGTATACACGAAGAGATTCGCCCGCTGCAGGTAGATTTCTGGAACCCTTTGGGTGCACCCATGGTGGAGAGAGGTGAGAAGACAGAAGCATTCTTTGTGGAAATGGTCGCCTTCGTGTCCACTCGCCGCTCGGTGTACCAGCACTCCATCCGCAACTCGCTTAAGGGAAGCTTCGGAACGTCACAGCGCCTCGCATCTATCGGTGCGGAGTCAATGGCAAGTACGCGGCACCTTTTCCGCCAGTCGCGGGCCGATATGGCCGCGTTCATGGGTGGGGGAACTTCCAAGGGGAAGAGCAAGGACGTGCTTGCCGCGATGGGCCGGTACGAGGACAGCTTCGACGAGGAGAACCACGGAGCCGTCGCGGCGATCGCGAACCAGACGCCCTCCACGCTGGGGCAGCACGGGGTGCCCTTCGGAAAGGACGGTCCCTCCTCGGGTCTCCCCCGCTCGCAGGGGCCGCCCCGGGAAAACAACCAAAGTACGGGCAAGGGGTGGGGCACCGGTTCAGTGGGGTCATCGGGGTTGCCACGGGCGGACGCCCCGCGCCAGGAGCGTGCTGCCTTTCTGTCGAGGCATACGATTTGCTTCGCATTTGCGTTCCAGGGCGCCTACCCCCGCCACGACTGTTCGTTTAACCACGATGACTCTCTCATCCCCGCACGCTACGTTAGGGCTCACGCCAGCAACAAGCGTTCAATGACTCAGAGCGAGGGAGGACGCGAGGGGTCGCGTCCTAAGCGCAGGTTGTACGCTCTATCCGACGAGCAGGTCGACCTTGTAGCCGCATACTTCGACGAGGATGTGGAATCGGCCGGCGGCGCGGGCGGCTACCGGCGTGACACTTGAAGACGCGCCCCGGGGAAGCACTTGCCCCCGGGGAACAAGGTGGTTGCGCCAGGACCTCCGCCAGACGCGGACATGGGCACCGATGATAGGTTGGCAGCGACGCAGAACGGACAGCAGTTGTGGGTCCACTGCAGAATTTGGGACCCTCGGAGAGTGGCGTGGCGCATCCCGGTAGGGATACTCATCGACACGGGCGCCGGGGGAGGCAACTACATTTCACTGGCGTTTTGGAGCAGTGCCCAGTCATGGGGAGGAAGCGCAGGACGGCGTAAGCTTAGCCGTCGAGGTAGAGGATCCCTACAAGCTGCGAATCCGGCAGGTAGCAAGGTCCCCGTGGTGGAGATCGTGGGATCGACGGTGTTACCTGTGGTGCTGCCCCCGGAAGACAAGGCCCGGAACATCTCGGTAAGGATCGTACGAGACATGCCATACGCGTTTATCTTGGGGGCCAGCTTTTTCAAGTTGCACAGCAGCGTCATTTCGCTCGGGGAGGGCAAGGGGTTCCAGCCGTCACCCGGGGCCCCGTGGGTGACGTTCCAGCCGCGGAGCGCGACCACGAAGCATTCCTGGGACCGGTACAGTGCAATTCAACCCGCGAATGACTTATTCAAACCCGCCTCAGCACCTCCGTTAGCTCCACCGCTGCCGGCGTGTTCCGTGGGCCAGGCAGCATGGGAGGACGACGAGACGTTGCAATGGGAGTTGCGACTGTCGCTTCGAGTGGGAGTTGCGGGATTTGTGGGAATAGCGGTCGACGAGTTCGTGAAGGGACCCCAGCCGAGCGAACGACAGCTGGTCTTGATCCAGCCGGTGGTGAAGTACGACACGGACAGCGGAGCGATGGTAGGGATGGCGACGGGGGTACAATGGTGGGAGCCGGGCACCCCGTTGTACTGTAAGGTGGCCAACGCGGGGAGGGCGGCCGTGGTAGTGCGAAGCGGGCACCCGATTGCGAGGGTCATCGCGCTTAACGTAAGGGGTGAAGATCGGTTCCACGCACTGTTCGTACACCCCCCCCCCCCCCCTGACCCACATCCGAAGCGGTCCGACGTCCCCTCGTCTCTCCCAGACTCGAACGACGACGAGACCCCGGCGCGCGGGGTAGTGCTCACCGACGCAAACATCGGTCAGCTTAGCGTGAGCCCAAAGAACCAGCTGATGAGTGCACTGAAGCCCCAGAACGTGGCGGGGTTGTTCCCGGAGGATACGAAGAGAGTCTGAGCTTGTACGTTGAGAGTGTTGCGAATTCCCCTGATTGACGAGGAGTGTGCACCGATTGCAGCAAAGCAACAGCGCTTCTCGCCAGAGCAGGCTGATACCATTCCGATAGAGGTTAAAAAGCCAGCGGAGGCGGGGATTATTCGCAAATCCACATCCGCGTGGGCCGCTCGATGCGTGACGGTTGGTAAGAAGGACGGCACCTTGCGGCTATGTCAGGACTATCGCCCGCTTAATAGCTGCATGAAAACTGATAGTGGCGGCTTGGGCGATAGTCAGGGCATTTTCCAGCGGCTGACCGGTAGTGGGGGGTTCACGTCTATTGACTTGGCATCGGGTTTCTTTTAGCTCCCGATCACGGAGCCGGGTCGCCACAAAACAGCGTTCCGGGACGCGTTCGGGCAGCTGTGGGAGTATGAGCGGTGCGGGTTCGGCTTGAAGATACTACCGCCGGCCTTCGCCAGCATGGTCGCAGACTTGTTGGGAGATTTGAAGGGTAACGGAGTAGAGACCTATCTCGACGATACTCTGATCTACAGCGCGGACGCGGATTTAGATGGACACCTCGCTCTCATAGAAGCGGTACTCGCCCGCCTGCAAGGGGCGAGATTTTCGATGAACTTCGCGAAGTATAAGTGGTGTTGCGCGAGTTTGGAGTTTGTGGGCATGGTAGTGGACCGACAGGGCGTGAGACCGGCGGAGTCCAAGATTGAAGCGGTGGCCGAGCTTTCCCCGCCCACGACCGTGGAAGCGTTGCGCGCGTTCCTCGGCATGACGGGGTACTTGAGGCAGTTTGTCGAAGGATACAGCGTATTAGCGGCACCACTAACCGACATACTGCGTGACAAGGCCTTTGCCTCTACACGTTCCCGACGCTCCCTGATCCCGTGGTTGGAGCTGCACCAACACGCTTTTCTAGCCCTCAAGTCTGCCTTAACGTCGTTCCCCATCTTAGCCTTCCCAATAAAGGACAGGCCGTTCGTGCTGCACACGGATGCTAGTGCGGCGGGGGCCGGGGCCGGCCTAAAGCAGGAGAACGAGGGGGCAGAACGACCCCTCGCTTTCGTGAGTCACAAGTGGTCTGCAACGGATTCACGGAGGGGGGGCACGGAACGGGCGTGCATGGCGGTGCTGTGGGCGGTGGAACACTTTCGTCCGTATTTGGCAGGTAGACCTTTCACGCTCGTAACTGACTGCTCCGCGCTCACATGGCTGTTCCGTAGCCGCAACCTCAACCTCAAGCTGTACCGGTGGCCGAATATGACATGACCATACGATGGAGAGCGGGCTCGTCCCACCAGCTCTCGGACGCATTGTCTCGTCTGCTAAGACCAGGCCCCGCTGCGAATCCTATCGACGATTCATTCCCCGACGACGCGACCTCCGACGAGCCCGACGCTCACATCGAGCCGCAAGGGCCGGTGTTGAAAGGTTTCCCGTTGAGAGAGCTCGAGCCGTCGAAGGAAGGTGTGGTAAACTCGGGAGGGATGCGCGAGAAGAGAGTCGCGATCACGCCGCACGCCACAGAGATCATGCCCACCCCCCCCGCTGTCGCTGCTTAGAGCCCTTGTTGACAGCATCTCTCAGACTCGCCGCGACGCCGTCTCCCTAAAGACATCGGGAGAAGAGGGCCTAACTGACAGACAGCTGGGCACACTCGCGTTTCACGACAGGCTTGCCGCGGTAGGAGTGGGCACGCCGGCGCTGGCGCTTCGTCGATCGTCGCGGGCGTCCGCGCCGTCCGTGCGGCTTCGTCCACTCCCCAACCACGTGGCTCGCGAGGTGTGGCAGCCCCGGCCCCTCCTTCCCGCACGACGTCGGCGAATTCGCCGTCGACTGGGATGGCTGGGCAGCGTCCAAGGAGAGGCGGCGGTACGGAGAAGCAGACCTCATCAGCGGTGGCGCCAACGAGTCGTGGGATGGCCACGGCGGTACCCAGGGGTAGCTCGGATGGGTCCCCCACGAAGAGGGAAGGGTTGCATAGTGAGCAGCCGCCGGAACGAGCGGTGGTGGAGCGGGCCATCGATGCATTGCGAGACGTGCCGGGCTTGGTGAGGCGGCAGAAGGAAGACCCTCTCCTCGGTAAGGTTAGGGAAGCGCTTGGGGGCGAGGTAGAGACGAGGCGGGGAGAGCGGATGGGCGAGGAGGAGGTAGCGAGGTATCTCCTCGATGATCAGGACCTAATATGGTACGAGGTAGAGCAGAGGGGAATCCTAACAAGAAGCCCGTCGGTCCTAGCCGTTCCAACCGATTTGGTAGCCGACGTGCTCGTGTTAGTACACTGCCAGCACGGACACCCAGGGGTCAGCGGGACGCTTGCACTCCTGCGCGACGGCTTCCATTGGCCAGGGATGTGTAGAGACGCGAGGGAGTATGTCTTGTCGTGCGGGTGCCGGCGCGGGAAGCGAACGCGAAGCCAGCGTATAGCTATGCTGCCTGCCAGATACCTCGAGCCATGGGAAGTCCTGGACGTGGACTTGCTGAGGATCCCCAACACGTCCGGGACAGGTAACGAGTACTTGTTGCTGGTGGTGGACAAGGCATCTCGCTTCCTGTTCGCATACCCGCTCCCCTCAAAGGAGGCCCAAGAGATCGCACGACTTCTCCTGGGCCGGTGTCTAACGTTCGGAGTACCCTCGTTCATCCGTGCCGACGGAGGAGGAGAGTTCACAGCCACTGTAATGGAGCATAGTTGCCGTTGGCTAAAGGTACGGATCGATTTCGGCCCTGTCGATCACCCACGGGGACAGGGTAGTGTAGAACGAGCAGGGGCGTGGATAGTCGATGTGCTGTCCGAGCTGTGCAAGGCATGGCCCACCCACTGGGACGAGTATGTAGCTCTGGCATGCTGGATCAAACGCACCATGCCAGACCCGTCCCTGCCTTCGGCAATGACTCCCTTCCATCTCTTGTTTGGCCGCAGCCCGCGTACGTCCCTCGATATGTGAGTGCCTCAGATGGATGACACGGAGACCACGGGAGGCTTCGAGAACTTGTTTGAAGAGCGCCGACACAACCTACGGGAGGTCAGGGAGGCACTCGAGAGGATACACGAGGCCAGGGAGAAGGCGCGACAATGTCGCAACGCATCGATTCAGCGACCATCAGCGGGCACTCGGGTAGTGACGGGTGACCTCATCGTGGCGAAAGAGAGCGACAGCTCGCTCCACCGGCAGGGTAGAGGGCCTAAACTGGTCCACGATAGGTGGACTGGCCCGTGGAAGGTGGTGGAGGTGGTGATCGAGGGCCTGAGCGTCGTCATCGAGATGGAAGGCAGGACGACGCGCTCCACGACGGCCTCCGCTGCATCGCTGAAGCCATTCTACACGAGGCCCTCCGACCTTCGGCACCCCATGGAGGATAAGTTCGCGCAAATGACGTGGGGCGCAGACCTGGAGCTCTGAGGGCACTCGACTACAGCAGCACCGATGTACACGCTGCTAGACAGGAGGCGGGAGGTCTGCGCGACCGAGTTAGCGAGATGAGAGTACCGCGGCCGGCACCTCGACGGGATGGCGTCGGAATGGGTCTCGGAGGCGGAGGCATTGGACAGCTTCACTCCGCTGCAGTTGGACACGTTTCACGCGTTGTGGAACTTGTACGACCCGAGCAGCGAGCGGAGCCGCCCCGTAGCCGGAGACGAGGAGGCGAGGAGACGCCCCGCGCTGAGTAGAAAGGAAGCTCAGAGAATGTTCCCGATCGGCACAAAGGTCATCAAACCGGTCGAGGGCGGAAAGGGGCTCGCGGGGCGGCCCGGGCAGGTCTACGACTTTTACTCGCCGTACTGGCGAATCCGCTTCGCCGACAACGATTGGGAAACGCTGACGGCATCAGAAATGAGAAGGTTCGGAGTGTGAGGGCGAGGGCGGGACCGTGGGCACGCCGTCTCGCGCAAGATCTCTCCTTCGATCGCTCCCCTCCTCTCTCTCTCTCTCTCTCTCTCTCTCTCTCTCTCTCTCTCTCTCTCTCTCTCTCTCTCTCTCTATCTCTCTCTCTCTCTCTCTCTCTCTCTCTCTCTCTCTCTCTCTCCTCTCTCCGCTCCCGCGTCTGCTTTCGCACGTGCGCCCGCGCCTGTGTCTTTCACGCTCTCCGTATTTCGTGTTTCGACCAGGGTCCACCTTTGGGCACAGTCGCGTGAGATACCGGCGCACCTGGCTGGGCGATCGCGGCTTCGGGGCTTCGGGGAGGATCGATGGGCGAGGAGCGGCTTAGGCTGTTGCTGGCTTGGCGACGTCTATTGATGCGCGGGGGCGATTCTGGAGGCGCTAGTTTAAACCGGGGAGGATGAGAGGGATGCCGCAGGGGGCATGGTTCTAGACCAGTGGCACTTGAGAACCCACCTAGCTCGGCAACGGCACTACGAATTTGCAGGAGTCCATAGTTTTGGTAGGCGCCAGATGATTACTGGGTTGAAGTCATGCAGAAAAAGACCCTGTCATCTCACATTACCGTCCCGATCTGTGTATCTATGGCGGGAGTAGGGGGCAATAGGATACTATTGTCCGAAGGAACGGGGTTCCTTGCGATCTCTGGCATTCTGTGTTATCCTAGCTTTCATCTTGGAGGCGCGATGTTTGTGATCGTTCCTGTCGATTGACACAATAGTGTTAGGTGGTACCAATAGTGTACGTCGTGGGATCTGTGGTGAGTATAGGGGGGCAGGAGAACATTCAGGAACGTAGTTGGAGTGGGCGGCCTCTCCGATCGAAAAGAAAAAACAATATGCAGGGGTTTCTGTTCTCAGTTTGATTGGGGCCCACCGTATAGGATATCGCGTGGCTAGCCGGATCGACTAAACCAGCTGGAGAGGATGTTATGGTGGTAGCCCAAGGATCCGAGGGGTGTCCAGAAGTGGACATGGCATGTAGGAAAAGGGGATAAGGAGAGTTGAACCCTAAGACGGGGGATGTGAACAGACGGTCACAACCTTCCTCCACCCCTTCAACTTCTTATACTTCGTCTCGTGGCCGGCAGTGTGTGCCTACACTATAACGACTGAGACAACTGTGAGATGGACCAGGCGTATGTTCCGCAAGCTGGGTGGAACCACGGGAATGCAGGTGGCAGTCTTTGCAGCGAACTGAAAGCCCTTGAGCGTGTGAATGAGTGCCAGACGGCCTAAACGAAGTAGTACATGATGGTTTTGGAGTGGAAATATATCTGAGCATCCATTCGAGGAACATGAGCTATATCGGCCGGAGAGCCCGACGATACTACGCCATCATACATGACACGCGCACCGCTCGACCCTGTGACATTATTGGTAATTTGTGAAGTCGTTCGATTGTGGATTATCTTCTACATAATATGTGGATGATACGATTGGAATACGCGCTATGCATTACTAGATGTCAAATAAAATATTAACAAAAAAGTCGCTCGAAATTGTCCGACGGTTCTGTCTCATGCGAGCATGCCTCAAACGGTTCGGCCCGGAGTTGTATGATAGGACGACCCCCCCCCTTACCAGAAAGTCCGAATGCTGAAGGCCGAGGTGATTGTGAGACCCTGCTGTACAGGTGTGTGACGTGGACCCTCAGAGCGGAACACTTTGCCAAGCTTCGAACGGCTGACCGCCAAGTCCTGTTGCAAGTCATCGGCTTCCAGCGCCGACTTCGTACTGACCATGCCACCCTCTCGTACGTAAACGCCTTCAAGATGGCACGTTGGGAGAGCATCGAAATAGACCATTCGTAAATGGCGGCTCTTCGTTACGGGGGGCGTGGCACGGCGAAGCAAGGAGCGATTACCCAGTCGGGAAATGTTCGGGACGGTGACTGGAGGAAGAACCTAAGACCAGGCGGACAGTATAAGACTTGGCATAAATTCATAGTCGAAGACCTGCTTAGGGTGTTCCGAGCCACCGAAGGGTCAACAGAACTTGCCCCCGTGTTTGGAGTTCAAACCGCGCTGTTGTCCACTGCAGCAACAAAGGCGAGGAAGCGGTAAAATCCCCTTGAAGCAGCTGAACGGTTCATGGTGAGGTGGCACGAGGCTGAGGCTGAGATGAATAGGCAGCGCCGTGCATCCGCCGTGCGTGGTGTCCAAGGGGATGGGGGGGGGGGGGTACTCGATAGGAGAGATGTACTCGATCTCATGCATGGCCGGAGTCGTATGACCATAGACCCTCGCATCCCTTCAATGCCTGGACGGAGCATGTCGGGTTTTCACCGACCAGGCAGACGTTGCTTGCACCAAGCGCGAAGCGCCGTGAGGTGTCTGGCGAGTCCCATGAAGGGTGAGCTGCATCCTACTAAGTACCGCTTGTGAGGCGGACTTTCATATGGACGACAGCTTCAATGAGTTGGTTTAATTTCCGGTGTAGGCATTTCCAGAGACAGCAATGGGAGTACTCTGTAACTGCCTCTTGGGTGCCTTACCTTGAACACTACGTGATACGATCATTCCCACTTGTGCGGAGTAAAGGATATTTACCTCGCACAAGTGATCTAATTCGACAACCAGCTGTGGGTAACCGCAAAAAAAAAGAAAAAGGTACCCTGGTTGTCTAGCTCGCGTAGCGAGCGGCATGTTTTACAGTGTCGTTGCCAACCGACGCCAACCCAACCTATACAACATAGGGAGGGGGATGGGGGGGGGGGGGGGGGGGGAACAGCAGGAGTGGCAGAAAACCCGACCATAAGAGAATGCGGAGAGGGGGGGGGCAGGAGGAGTAGAAGGGAAACTGTGGTGGCCGAAAGGAGAAAGGAGATGGCAGACAGGGTAGCAAGGCACCAGGCCGACTAAGAAGTAGAACATGACTATACTATCAAGAATACTCGTGCCACGAACTGGTGTGTGTGTGGATTGAAGAATCGGCACGGACACTGGTTGTGTTGGATGTCGACGGGTAGAAAAAAGAGCACACACACTGGATACGACAGGCACGACATATACATTCTATGAAATAGAGAAACGAAATGAAACAAACAAAGGGCAAACAAGAACAAAGAAGACAAATCAAAAGATAAAAACTGGTGCAGCTGGTTCGAACGTGGTCTTCTTGTGTTTTCTCTTGTTTGTGTTTATTTTCTCCTTTCTTGGGCTGATTCTCTCTGACTTTAATTTTATTTCTTTCTCTTCTTTTTCGGCTGATAAGCCGTATTGAAGGAGTCATGAGGCATGGGTGGATGATGTCAAAGAGAAGAGTCTCAGCAGCAGCGAGTGTGTGTGCTGTGTGCTGCGGTCGCTTCGTAGACTGTGCTCGGTACAGCAGCCTACCCACAGAGGACACTACGACAGTGGTCATAACTTGGTATGTGCCTCGGAACGAAGAAACAAAGAAAGGTACTTGATCACTGGCTGACTCCCAAATCGTGCTTCATGGTGTAGAAGTGGAGTGAGCTCAAAGGGGGGGTGAGGGTGCGCTCTGCCCATCTTTCCAGCGAAGACTCCTATTACGGGGGACCATATTAAATGTGTGTGTGTTCTTCACATTAAACCGTTCTTTCTACCCGTCGACATCCAGAACAACCAGTGTCCGTGCCGATTCTTCAATCCTAGAAGAGATACAGTTATGTGGTCACAAAGCTACGTTACATAGATACTACGTTGCCACGTACCAGGTATGCAGTAAGCACTGCAGGGGGCAATGCAATGCCATGCCATCATACTAGATACGACAGGCACGACATACACAATATATGAATTAGATACACGAAAGGAAACAATGAAGGATGAAACAAAAACGATGTAGACAAATCGAAAGAGAAAAAGAAGAAATGAAAGCAAAAACTAGAAGAAACAATCTGTCGTGCCCCCCCCCCGCAGGCGAGGTGGCCAACACTTGGAAAATAACGAGCTGGAAAAAAAGAAAAAATAACTAAAGCACCACTGCTTGTAAACAGAGTAAGATAAAATAACAAAGGAAAACAAACTAACAAAGGAAAAATAACAGGCAGACCAAAGCCAAAAGCACCCTCCATCCAGGTGGCGGCAACAGTTTGTGGTACGAGTGGTATAACCAAGTTCCCCCTGCTCATTCGCCTGGTACCTTGCTACCCAGACTGCCGTCTCCGCCCTGCGTTCGTCAACTATGCCCAGCCCCTTGGCGTCAGACAATACCAAACGAGCAGAGCAGGTTCGTCATCCAACCACGCCGAACGATTCCTTCAGTACGGCTTATCAATCAGAAAAGGAAGAGAACTAAAAAATATGAAAAACATGGAGAGACGGCGCAAGAAAGAAAAAAACAAAACAAAAAGAGAAGACTAGGGAAAACCACGTTCGAACCAGCTGCACCAGTTGGTGGCACTAGCAGTATGGTCGTGTTCTACTTCCTAGTCGGCCTGGTGCCTTGCTACCCTGTCTGCCATCTCCTTCCTACTTTCGTCTACCGCAGTTTCCCTTGTACTCCTCCTGTTCCCCCCCCTCTCCGCATTCCCTTGGCCGGGCTTTCTGACACTTCTCCTCTTGCCCCCTCCACCCCCATTCCCTTAGACACCATCCACGGCGGATGCGCGGCGTTGCCTACTCATCTCAGCCTCATCCTCGTGCCACCTCACCATGAACCGTTCGGCTGCTTCAAGGACCCGCGGGTACCACTTCCCCGCCTTTTTGGCTGCTGTGGACCACAACGGGGTCTCAACTCCAAACACCAAGGGAGCAACTTCCGTTGACCCTTCGGTGGCCCGGAACTCCCTAAGGTCTTCGACTATGCATCTATGCCAAGTCTTACACTGTCCACCTGGTCTCGTGTTCTCCCCACCAGCTATCGTCCCGAACATTACCCGACTGGGTAATCGCTCCTTGCTTTGCCGTGCCACGCCCCCCGCAAAGCAGAGCCGCCGTGTACGAATGGTCATTTCGACGCTCTCGCAACGTGTCATTTTGAGGGTCTTCGCGTACGAGAGGATGGCATGGTCATTACGAAGTCGGCGCTGGAAGCCAATGACTCGCAACAGGACTTAGTGTTGAGCCGTTCGAAGCTTGGCGAAGTGCTCCGCTCTGAGGGTCCACGTCACACACCCTTACAGCAGGGTCTCAATCACACTCGGCCTTCAGCATTCGGACTTTCAGGCTAAGGGGGGCGGTCTTCTTATATAGGACCTACGGTATATCCAAAAAACTATAGTTTTCGCTTTTTTTACTAACAAAGTTTGGTCCTCGTATTCACTTTTTATTTGGTCCCCCGTAATAGAGCACTTCAAGGCTGGCCTGGAAACGTTCCAGAACCAAAGATACCCCCTTACTAAACCGACTGCCGCTTCTGGAAACACATTCCACAAGTTCTTGAGCTACTGTGATATGGGAGAGAGAAGGCAAGGGTACCAGTGATGATGACCCACAGAAGAAGTGTGACACAGGTGTCTGTGCTTGGCCAAACTCAGACGCAGCAAAAATCGCGATTACGACAACCCGAATTCACGTATGTGTCGTTGAAAATTTCATCACTCACGAGACCTGTGTCTAAAACTTTATTCTCATTGCGAAGTGAAGAGCGGGGAGGGTAATATTTGGCGGACACGTCAGATGGATCATCGGTGCAAAACCTACCCCTAAAACGTCATGCTCGTGAGACTCCACGAAAGTGGTGGGGGGGGTAGGAGCGCTGCGTTCGGGGCTTCTTGGAGGCGCATTAGGTACGAGGTCCAAGTTATTTTCAAACCCATTAGGGCTTGGTGGGAACAGGGGGGGTGGGGTATCTGCAATATATTCATAATACGCGCAAAATGACCGTGTGGTGAGGGGCGTTCGCAAACATTTTCATACAAGGCCTCATCGCGAGGATACGCGATATGAAAATCGTATCGGCTACAAACGACGGTCGCCTCTGGGGGTGTGTACAACTGAATATTTTTGGTTTTCGACCGTGATATTTGGAGCGAGTAAGCGTTCAGGGCGGCAATAGTTTCTGTTGGTGTCGACATGAGCGCCTTCGCGTTAGCAACAGAGATGTGCCTTTCGGTGACTTCTGGTTCATCATCGAAGTCCAAACTAAAACTATTGTCATGGAAAAGAATTATCTGCGGGGAAATCACTACGGAAGGCTCGCCAGACGGGTCGGTCATTGGAAACGCACGGTCGCGGAAGACGAACGCTGCTTAATGGGCGCGCGCGCTACAGCGGTTGTCTTTACAGGCGCGCGCAATGCGCGCGCGTTGTGTTACGTTGCGGTGCTACCCAAAGAGAATGCCAACGCTGATAAACATAAAGATAGAAAAAAACAAGGACTGTTGTTGTTGTTGTCTTCACATTAAATCGTCCTTTCTACCCAGCTTCATCAGTGCACCCAGTGTCCGTCCTGATTCCCTATCCTAGAGAGATACTGATTACGTGGTCACAGACTGTGAGACAGAGGAAGACCAAAAATAAAACTAAATCGCAAATGCAAGTGTCAAGCAAGTGAAGTGTCAGCGTACCGGGTACGAGAACACAACAACACAAGCAAGACCGGAAAAATAATAGCAAAAGACAAGAAAACCAAAAAACAAAAAACTGAAATGAAAAAAAGAAGAAAGAGAAAAAGAAAAAACCGAATGCAAACGACGTAAGGACTTCAGAAAGCCTGCTAGACGGACAACATACGTGCTCAGGAAGGGCAGGTATCTGCTGCACGGACGAAGCAGCACGAAAGAGAGGGAGATACAGGCAAAAGTCTGTAAAGAGCTAGTCGAACCGATACCTAGCCACCCGGTCTATCATTTCGTTTCTGCATTCGTCGACAGCTGTATCAGAATAGCTGCCCCTCCACCCTCCCCCCCTCCCCTTGTCGCCATTCTTGGCGT
The DNA here is from genome assembly GCA_031213475.1 of Nereocystis luetkeana. NCBI lineage: Eukaryota > Phaeophyceae > Laminariales > Laminariaceae > Nereocystis > Nereocystis luetkeana. Next base: position 31,557 of record JARUPZ010000224.1, read on the forward strand.
CCTCTGCTGCGTGGCGCAGCCGGCTCTTCTGTGCTTCGTCCCTGTGCCACCTCGCCCCGAAGCAGCCCGCCGCTTCGACGACCCCCCGGTACCACTTCCCGCTCTTCTTAGCCGCCCTCGGCCATAACAACGTCTCTATTCCGAACAGCAGGGGGGAGCTTTCCGTGGACCCCTCGGTGGCTTGAAAAACCCTGAGGTCGTCTGCTATGCATTGGTCCCAGTTCGTTACCGGTCGGCCTCGTCCCGGGTTTTCCCCACCAGCCATCGTCCCAAACATCACCCGGTGGGTCAGCCGCTCATTGGTCGTCCGCTGTACGGCCCCCGCAAAGAGGAGGCGTCGTTTGCGGATGGTCGCCTCAACGCTCTCGCATTGTGCCTTTTTGAGGGCCTTGGCATACGACATGTGGTGGTCAGTGCGTTGCCGGCGCTGGAAGCCAATGATCCGTAGGAGGAGTTTGTGGTGTGCCGTTCTGCGCTCAGAGAAGTGCTCCTGACCAAGTGTCCACGTCACGCACCCGTACAGCAGGGTCTCCATCACCTCGGCCTTTAGCATGCGCACTTTTAGGGTGAGCGGGGCACCCTCCATATTGTACAGCTCCCGTTGAAACCGATTGTAGCATGCCCATGCGAGTCGGATCCGTCGCATGATCTCTGGCATAATGTCAGCGCTTGCGACGACAAGGCCGCCCAGGTACAGAAACTGCATCGTCTGCCTATACCTCTGTCCCGCTGCTTCGATGACGAGCGGTGAGGTCCGGGGTGCCTGATTCGGTGTCCGCAGCAGCATGGTCCCCGTCTTCTTTTCGGATACGGTGAGACCTGCTGCTATGAAAACTGTCACAATCACGGTCATAATCTTCGCAAGGCCTTCCGCCGACTTGGACACAATGCCTGCATCGTCCGCGTACAGCATGCCCCACACTGCCCTCCGTACGTAAGTTAGTGGGTCAACCTTCCCCCCGTTCTCGCCGAGGTCCTCCTCGAGGTGAACCAAGTCCCTCAAAATATCTGGGTCTTCACTGAAGCGTATCAGCACGGCGTGTATCACAGCAGCGAAGAAGATATAGAACAGAAGTGGTGACATGACACATCCTTGCCGCAGCCCCTGAGTGACGTCGAACCATTCCGAGTGCTCGCCGTCATCCGTACGCACGCGGGCTCGCATGCCTTCGTGGAACTGGCGGATAACGGTAAGCGTCTTCTCTGGTACGCCGAAGCGTGCGAGCACCACCAACAGTAACTCACGGTCGACGGAGTCGTATGCTTTCTGCAGATCGATGCAGCACATGGACCGGGGATTTTTCTAGCTCGTCCGAGTTCTTGCAGTCGGCGCACAACGAACAGCATGTCAACCGTTGATCGTGCTGGGCGAAAGCCGCACTGTTCCTCGGGGAGTATCCCTTTGGCCTCGCAGTAGTTACTGAGGCGGGACGAGACCATTTTCAGCAAAACTTTGCCTGAATGGGCAACAAGCGAAATCCCTCGGTAATTGTTGCTATCAGAGCGATCCTTCTTTTTATGAAGGACCTTAATGGTCGTGTCTTTCCATTGCTGGGGGACGGCACCCGCTCTCCACACGTTGGCAAGTAGGTTGTGAAAATACCGGATGAACTCGGGGTGGTCGATTTTCAGTAACTCGGCCGGAAGGGAGTCTGGTCCCACCGCTTTCCAGTTTAGCATACCCCGAATTACCGCCGTCATATTATCCATGGTCGGTTCATCTCCAAGCGATGGCGACAACGGCCGTAGTGGAAATAGGGCGCAAATGGTTGGGTCAAGCTTAGACGACTTCGTGGTCAGGAGAGTGCCAAAAAACCTCGCCCACCGTTCAAGAATGCGTACCTTGTCCCTTAGTAGCGTGCCTTTCGCGTCCCGGATGAACTGTTCGCTTCTCGCCTTTCGACCGTCCAACCCCACCGTGGCCTTCAGGTGTTTGTAGAAACCCCGCTGGTCGTTGTCGGCGAGCAGTCTCTCCGTTTCAGCGAGGTACTCTTCGAAGTAGGCGTGCAACGCTGCATCAATCGCCCTTCGTAGATTCGCGCACGCCATCCTCAGCGTCTCCCACGCGGCTTTGTCCTTTTCGATGCGCATGCCTCGTCGAGCATCCTCCCTCGCATCCCATGCTAAATGTATGGCGGCTGAGGTTTTCACGGTCTCGCACCACCCGGGTTTGTGTGAGTGCCGTGGTGGGGGAGGTACGTCTTTCGCCACTGCATCAAGATTAGCATCAGCAAAGGATTTAGCCATCTCAGAGATATGTTCGGTTGCGAGGGAAGGAAGGGCAGCTTTGAAAGGATCCGCGCCACGACTCGCTGCCTGCAATCTCCGTCAGATCGAAACTTCTGCCGGTCATAAGGCCGAATTTTGTTTTTCGTTCATACGTGTCTGTAGGGTGCAAAACGACAGCAGAGGCGGACCATTGCATATACGATATTATGGTCTGAATCCACCTTGGTTGGGGGCGGAGGCTGGGTGTGGACCTTACTATCATGCACGCGAGATCGGTGTGCTTGGCGGGTTAGGATGTAGTCAATCCGTTTTTGGTCGTTGCGGCTGCTGATGCCGTTGAACGTATGGGGTATTCCACCCTTGCGAGCGCTAAAAAATGTGTTCGTGAGAGCGAGCCTATTGTCTGAAGCGAATGCCAGCAGGCGTTTGCCGTTGCTGTGGAGCTCATCACGTCCGTACGCTCCAAACACCCTACCGTTACCGCACCCTTCCATCCTCTTTCCAGTCCGTGCGATTGCGTCTACCAGTACGAACAGGCATTCCTTCGTTTGAATCTGCTCAACCATGTGCCCCATTGTTTTCCAGAACTCCCCTTTCATCTGTGCGTTGAGGTTGGCTTCCGTTGGGGCACAGGCGACAACTAGGTTGACCGCAACGCTTTCACCAGTCAGCTCGAAGCGCATAGACATAAGGCGTTCGTCAATTAACTGGTGGGTATAAACAGACTTCCGGCATATCGTTTCCTTCACTGCCAAACCAACTCCGAATAGTCCTTGCCTGCCATCCGTTTCTTCTTGCCCATAGCAGAAAACCAGGTACACTGCTGCAGAAAACTCGTTGTGTTACGGTCTCCTTGTTTCCTGCCGGCTAACGAAGTCACAGCCCAGTTGTCGGGCCTTCGCCAGCACACACTCGGCATGCCCGTACCCCTTCCTCCCTTTCACAGCCAGGGTACGCACATTGTAGATCGCTACCGTCACGAGTGCCGCCTTCTGTCTCGCTCGAGCCTCGCGTACTGCAAACCTTGCTAGCCGACGCGTGGTCCGACCCCTCCGTCGTTTTTGTCTTTTTCTCCATATTTTTCCTTGTATCACGATGTAGGCTCTCTGTTCTCTAGCCCGGTGCGTGCCTTCGTTTCCAATGGCTGGGTTCGGCCGTCCCAGCCCATCCCAGCCCCGACACTCTAGTCCTCGCTGTCGGGAAGTTTGCTTACCCACTCAATGCCCAGTCTCTCCTCTCCCCATGCTGTACCCAATACGCTCTCCGCTGTGGCGATGCTCCTCCTCTGCTGTTGGAATAAACTCCTCGGCATAGGGGTTAAAAAAAAAAGTCATCGCCACCACCCCGCGCCGTCTGTAGTTCACCTACCAGACCGCACAGGGTTCCTCTTTACCGAGGTTGGGGCTCGTATGACCATCAGTAGACCGTCGTAGGTTCCGATGGACTCCGGCCCACGCCGAGGTCGGGGCAGGCCGAAGCGAGAGGAGAAAATCACTAAAATCACTAAAAAGGGAAAAGACGAAGTACTCTAAAATACAATGACTCGAATCAAGCCAAAATAAAAAAAGGAGGAAGGCTCACACGAAGGGAGGAGAAGGCTCGTAGAACAGTTCGAGGCGATGGCCACGAGCAGAGATGTAGTCCGTTAGACGCCGCCAATTGTGATGTGGGAGAGAGAAGGCAAGGGTACCAGTGATGAAGATCCACAGAAGAAATGTGACACAGGTGTCCGTGCTTGGCCAAACTCAGACGCAGTTCGTGAGAGGCTCTCTTTTATTATGTGTGTGCGGCTTGCTCGAAGGGGGCAAGAGACGAGTGAGCAAGGAGGGGGATGGGAACCTGCTGGTTTTTGAGGACAGAACTATGATCTGTCTTCAACCGGCTATAATATACTGGCAAGGAGGCACGCGTCACCCTCAACTAGGGGCACGCGCCACCCTCAACTTCAAGCGTGACATCCCGTAAAACCTCAAGTAAGAAGGTACTATTAATATGTAAGGCAACACCCCATGAGTCCTGTATGAGGATACTAAATAATGCTGCACCCCGAGAGTCCTGATATGGGAGCACTACGTATACTATGTAGTGTAACACCCCGGAAATTCTGATTGAGCGAAGTATCTGATCCTGTATGAAGATACTACGCAGCGCAACACCCCGTGGGTTCTGTATGAGCATAATAGGTACCCATATCTCTATCTCCTCGGCTACTTCGATACTAGACGTACGTATCCTTTCTGCGATTACAACTATTAATATCTTATTTACTGACGGTTGGTCTATATACGTACTGATGGTTGGTCTCTACCTGGTGTACTATAAACCAAGGTACTCTATCACACTTCGGAAGCTATTCCACTGATTCTCGAAATGAAACTGTTCCAGAATATGTTCCAGAATCTGTTGTAGAAGCTGGTCTAGAAGATGTTCTATTAATGGAAACCTTTAGGACCGCTGTCCCGTTTTGGGGGCAACCTACTTAGAATTTGACTGGTTTGTCCCAACAATGGGACTGCGGTGCTAAAGTTGAACGGACTAGAGAGCAGTATGTATGTCTATTATAAATAGACGTATCCTGTCGCCTACCGCGCTACGAGTATATCTCAACAAATACATGTCATTTGCGCACATACATACATGCACGTGCAATCTTGCTGTGTTGCTGCAATCGAAAAGAGAGGAAATGCGCCACATGATGCTACTACTGCTGATACTCATGCAAGTGATGTGCATGCCCGATAGATGACGAGCCTGCTTTGCTTGTTTCGTATTGTCTGACGCTAGGGGGCTTGGGCAGAGTTGACGAACGGAGGACGGAGACGGCAGGCGGGGTAGCAAGGTACCAGGCGAATCAGCAGGGAGAACCTGGCTATGCTATACGTACCTGGAGGGTGATTTGTGCTTTGGTTTGCCTCTTTTTTGCCCTTCGTTATTTTCCCTTGGTTCTTTGTCATACTCTTTTTACAAGTAGTGGTGTTTTTCTTCTTTTTTCTTTTTTTTCCAGCTTGTTCTTTTCGAGTGTTTGCCTCATCGCCTCCGGGGGGGAGGCACGACAGTTTGTTTCTTCCATTTTCGTTCTTTTGTTTTTCCCTCCTTCCCTTTCGATATATATGTCTCCTTTGTTTTGTTTCTTCTTTGTTTCCTTTCGTTTCTCTTTTTCATATAAAGTGTATGACGTGCCTGTCGTATCCAGATGATGGCATTGCAGTGCCCACTGCTGTGCTTACTGCGTACCATGCTACGTGGCAGCGTATCTCTGTGGCGTAGCTTTGTGGTTACAGAACTGGTATTTCTGCTATTAATAGTATTGAAGAATCGGCACGGACACTGGTTTTGTGCTGGATATCGACTGGTAGAAAGGACGGTTCAATGTGAAGAATACTCACATATAAATATTAATAAAAATGTGAAACAAGGCACCCGGTGTCACATATTTACCACTCGGCAGTATTGCCTGTGGTAGCCGTTTCGTATCACCGTCGCGGAAAGCGTGGAACTCGTATCGAACGGAGAAGAGAGGCTAGGATCCACGTGAGTAAGCACCCCATTCGACGTCATTTAGGAGATGATGGGCGTCGAGGCGCGTTGGGATTGCTGCCCCCAGCACGTCGGAACCTCGGCACGAACCGGGCCGGGCGAAAAAACACGGAGCGGAAGAAACCCACCGCCTGGGAAAAGCGGAGGGTAGAGGAGAAAAAACACGCAGCACGGAAGAAGAGGAGGCAAGTTCGGAAGGGTCGCAGAGAAGCTCGAAGGTTACGCTCAGATGCTAGGGCTAGGTACAGAGCTGGGGAACTCGTCGTGGGTACGTTCAATGTTCGCACACGCGCCTTCAACGGCAAAAATGGCATCGGCCACAGCGACGTCATCATGAAGGTATGCCAGGAACTAGGATGCGATGTCGTAGGTCTCCAAGAGACTAGGCAAGACGGGCATAGCACGTTCAAAGCAGCTGGATACACAATGTTTTGCTCTGGAGCAGACGGCAGCAAATACGAGAGGAAGGGCACCCATGGTGTAGGACTAGCTGTCAGGGAGTCTATTGGGGCAGGTGTGGGCAAGGATGGTCTCGAGGTGGAGTGCGTTAGTGCCAGACTGATGAAAGTTCGCATTCAACTTGAGGGCAAATCAAATGCTGTTTTTTTTGTAGTCGGCTATGCGCCGATACTGGATGCACCCGTTCGCGAGAAAGATCACTTCTGGAACGAACTGAACAAAGTCATCTCGGGGGTCCCAAGTGGGGATCACCTACTTGTGCTCTTGGATGCAAATGCTCGCACCGGCAAGCGAGAGAGCGGATGTGTCGGCAGTAAGGTGATGGGTAAATACGGGCGCGATGAATTGAACAACAACGGAGAGCGACTACTCCCCCTCGCAGATGGCAACAGGCTTGCGCTCCTCAACACGTTATTTGCCACACCTACTCGCGGAGTGTCGTACACTTTCCAATCTCCAAACTCCGGGAAGGGTCAGTGTAGGCTAGACTACATCCTTACTCGGCAAGTTGATCGACGCCTGGTCCGCAACATGACAGTACGGAAACCCCCAGAGGATCGGCATTAATCTGACCACAACCTCGTGGTCTGCAATACTTGCCTCTTGGGTCGGTTCGCGCCGAATCGGAGGGTAAGAGCAGGCAGCGGAAAACGAGCTATTGATCTACAACGGCTGATGGCAGACCCAGGTCTCCGAGCGGACCTCAATAGGGAGATAACCAAACTTACCCCTCCACAGCCTGGTACAATTGAGAGTGTCGATGATAAGGCAACTGCTCTTCTAGTGGAGACCGTGCTGTCGACTGCTGCTAAACTAGCACCTCATACCAGTCGAAAACAAGGGCCGCTGGGCTGGTGTACGCCCGAAGAGGTAAAAGCAGAGGTGCACTCACGATGGCAGGAGAAGGAAAATGCGAGGACGCAACTACGCGCTAACCCGGAAGATCAAAATCTGCGAAAAGCTGTGAAGATTGCCACTAAACAGCTCAAACGTGCGAGGACGGACGGAGAGCAGAAGTTCTTCGAGGAATACGTCCATCAAGTCGAAAGGCGTATCCAAGAAGGCGATCAGTTTGGGTTCTACAAGCACCTTGAGGGGATGAATGTGGAAGGAAAGAGGACTTTCCATTCGCAGTACATCAGGGACGAGGAAGGTAGATTACTACGAGACATAGGCCTCATCCGGGAACGATGGGTAAGGTGCTTCCATAAGCTGCTAAACACCAAGTCATCGACCCTCGACCCGACTATCGTCGATGAGCTCAAGGTCTGGCCCTCGTGCAGTCCGCTGGACGACGTCCCGTCTAAATACGAGGTGGAAGACGCGATCAGGGCGATGGCGAACCGCAAGGCGGTTGGGCCTGATGGTCTCCCAGCTAAACTTCTGAAGGTCCTGGCTGACGAGGGAGACTCGGACACCTTGGGAAGCTTCAACGAGATTATCGTCGCTGTGTGGAGGGGAGGGGTCGTGCCGCAGCAATGGAAGGATGCAACGATTAAGGTGCTGCACAAGAAGAAAGACAGCACGGAGTGTGGTAACTATCGTGGCATTTCCCTTGTCGCGCATGCCGGCAAAGTACTCCTCAAAGTCATCGCGCGCCGACTCAGCGACTATTGCGAACGGGAAGGCATCCTGCCAGAGGAGCAGTGTGGCTTTAGGCCCGAACGATCGACGGTCGACATGATGTTCGTGGTGCGACGCTTGCAGGAATTGGCAAGGAAGAAGGACACTCCGCTGTTCATGTGCTTTGTCGACCTCACCAACGCCTATGACTCCGTCGACCGAACCCTCCTGTGGGCTGTCTTGGCTCGCTTTGGGGTGCCACCTAGAATGCTCACCGTTATCCGCCAATTCCACGACGGCATGCGAGCATGCGTGCGGCTGGATGACGGCGAGTGCTCAGATATGTTCGACGTGAAACAGGGCCTTCGGCAAGGGTGTGTGCTCGCGCCATTGTTGTTCGACATGTTTTTTACAGCGGTGCTGCGTGTGGCGGAGAAACGTTTCGCTGCTGATAAGGCCATCATGGACAGCTTGGTGCAACTCCAACAAAAGCAGGAGACGAAGAAGAAAAAGAAGAGGGGGAAGGCACGGATCGGGCACGCCGACGGACAGGGGAATGATAAAGAGGCCCAGACACTGTGGGCTATGCTCTATCTATGCTGACGATGCTCATAGTATCGAGATCACCCAACGGCCTGGAGAGGATGATGACGGTGATCGTGTCTGCATGTGCCGCTTTCGGCCTGACGGTCTCGGAGGCCAAGACGGAGATAATGTGTCTGCAAACGAAAGATGGGGGGAACGTGCCGTTCACCGTCACCGCCGCCGGCCAAGTGTACAAACAAACGACCGAGTTTGTGTATCTGGGCGGGGCTATCAGCGCAGATTGGACGGACAGAAGGGTCGAGGTAACGCATCGACTCCAGAGGGCATGGGCATGCTTCGGACGGTATAAGATGGAAATTTATGACCGCCCAGGTGTGCGCCTACGCTTGAAGGTGTGAATGCTGAGAGCCGACGTGATCGAAACGTTGTTCTACGGTTGCGTTACTTGGAGCCCGAGCAAGACTGATTACGGTAGGCTACGGGAGGTCCACCACAAGATGCTCCTCCGATGCATCGGGTGGCGAAAACGAAAGCGCGAAGACCACATCCTATCCTATGCTAGCGCGCTTCTCAGGACAAAATCTGAAAGCGTTGAGACGACGGTACGCAGACGTAGGCTCTTGTTTGCGGGCTTTGTGACACGCATGGGAGAGGAGCGTCTGCCGAAGAGGGTGATGTTTGGGGAGATGGTTGGGGGTAAGGGTTACTCCGGAGGACAGGAGTGGGACTGGATGAGGTACCTTGAGGAGGATCTCAAGGAGTTCGGCATCAAGCTCCAAGGGTGGCGCGAGGCAGCACAGAAAGCCGGCAGATGGTTCCGACGGGTCGAGGAAGGGGCGGAGGCCTTCATGCGGAAATGGCATACAGATGAGAAGGAGGCATCGGCAGAACGGCATAGAATAGCTGCAACAACGACCACAGCCGTTGACGCCAACGCGAGTGTGCGGAATGGCAGGGAAGAGGGGGGGGGCGAAAGGGGGACGAGGGGGAATAGCGGGGGGGGGGGGGGAGGCGGTCTGCCCAACAGACTGAAGCCTGGTTATGGCCATCATCGTCATGATGCACTCCCTTCTTTGGGACCCAAGTAACTAGCATGGTGCCATCTGGGCAACTTTGCGTGTCTGTATGCTCCAGTGCCTGCCTTTCGTATTTTCTTTCCCCCCCGCCCGTGATTATCGCTTTTTTGTCCCTTCTTTTTTTTCATTATTCTTTCATTCCCGTTTGTACCTCTTTGTGTCTTTGTTAGTACGGTCCGTTTTGCCTATTTTTTGCGTTTTGCTATCTGCTTCTGTTTTCGTTTTGTTTTGTTTTTTTTGCTTAGCTTCATCTTCTTTTTTAGTTTTTTTGTCTGCTATTAATAGTCTCCTTTTTGCTTCCCTGGTGTCCGCAGTGGTGGAGTGCGTATGCTTGTTTTTTGTTTTTTTTGCCTCTGTTTTACTACCGAGGTATTTCTTCCACCACTCCAGAGTTATTGGAGCCTGTCCTGCGACCACGGACTGCATTGAATTGTGAGCTAATGTGAGAACAAGAAACAACAACAATTTACCAGGTGTAAAATGTCAGAGTGCCGACGTTTCATACCAACCAGTACTACGCCTCTGCTGGAGCAGTAGGAGGGTGTTTTTTTCTGTTTTAGTATTTTTCTTAAAAATGGTGTATTACCCGCTACAGGCCCTGCCAAGTCAATATAGGCCCCGGTGGCTTGGTAGGTAGTCCGCGTGCCTATCAAGATCAATTTCGCGCGTTCAAGTCTCACCGAGTGCATGCTCGAAAGGGCTTTTTCTTGCATGAAAGAAATTTTTTGATTAGCGGAAAGCGCGAGAGCCTGAGTTAGCTACATTCGATGAAAATCGACGAGCAGTGGGAATGCTGAACCTTATGCGCGACAAAAAATAAAGTCACGTACCGGGGGCGAGAAGGGTAGACACCTGTGACCACGGCTTGTCCAGAAGGTCGTCGAGGGTAAAAACCTCCTACGAGTTAGGCTGGAAAGTGAAAGTGATGATTGAAAAAAAAAAAAAAGTGCAGAGATACAACTATTTTTGGAAAAAGTACAAAAACAGCACACCCCTCCCCGAGACACGATGCGAGCAAGGTGAGGCGCGTACAGGGAGCAGAGCGCACCGATTCGTAGACTTCTTTGGGAGCTAGCTCGTAAACGACTAAAAACCAGATCTAACACCTTTCGATCTTCACACCGGACCTCAATCAACTTGATATCTGCACGTACGAGCTGGCCCGGATGAAAAATGGATATGCCACGTGAAGGTCGTATCTCGTGAACCACTGCCGAGTTAGGACTTGAAAGTTAGCGGCTCTAACTCCGACATAATATTGCATGTGACAAAAAAAAACGATCAAACATAATATTTTATACGACTTGATCTCGACGAGACATCACCGAAAACTTTCTCAAACAACAACTTCCCACTCCCTGTATAACTTTAACTAATAACTAACTTAGTTAGTTGTTTGCCAGACAACTGCGCGCTAGTTGTCTGCAAACAACTAGTTGCACACTATTCTGAACCAATAGTTGTCTGCAGACAACTAGTTGCGCACGATTATGAACCAATAGTTGTCTACAGGCAACTAGTTACCTACGATTCTGAACCAATAGTTGTCTACAGGCAACTAGTTGCCTACGATTCTGGACGGATAGTTGTCTACAGGCAACTAGTTGCGCACGATTCTGAACCAATAGTTGTCTGCAGGCAACTACTTGCGCACGATTCTGGACGGATAGTTATAGTTGTCTGCCGGCAACTACTGTGTCTGCAGGCAACGCCCGTTCCGGAAACAAGAAGCAGGCGGCGACCACTGCCAGGTTTGTCAGTGTAGGACTCTCCAAGGCGCGAGGCGGGGTGCCAGAGGGGCCCTCGATCGAGGACAAGGTTCGTGCCGAGCTCAAGACGCTGCGGGGTGTGGAGGCTGGCACACTGACGGCCGACCTGAGCTGCGAATACGTGCTGCAGTGGTGGAAGAGATGGGAGAGCTCGTACCCACTCCTGGCTCGGGTAGCTCGCGCGGTGTTCGGAGCTCCAGCGTCGGCGGCGGTGCTTGAGCGCGACTTCAGCGATGCTGGTCGCATGATGACTTCATCAAGGAGCACCACCGACGCCAAGTACGTGGAGAGGATCTTATTTCTCCACGGCAACCTGGACCTCATTCCCGAGGACATTCCAGAGCTGTCAACCGACGGGAACAACAGCGCGGAAAACAAGATACCCTGGCGGTTGGCCAAGCCTATGCCGGAGCTGGAGGGGCTAGCCGGAAGCTTCGAGCCGATGGACCTCACCGAGGAGGACGGCAGAGAGGAGTGTCTTTAGAATACAGCCAGGGAACACGGTGGCACGAAAGGGTGCTGTGGCCGGGGTTGACTGCTGTATTATAGCTACGTTCCAGCCGCATTTCGTATTTCGATGTTTTTGTTTTGGGCTCGGTAGTGACGAGGATAAGGATAAGGATTATTATTGTTGTCCTAGTTGGTACGCGCCATATGCTAACGAGAGTACCCGTTTCGTGTTTTGCATTTTGTTTTCCTATGTGCTTGGCGGCGATGGCAAAAGCAAGCATCAGCGTCATTCTGGGAGTACTGCTGTAGTGTGGATGGTTGTTCTGGAGATCGCTCCCGCGTAGCAGGGGGGTCGTGGCCATCAACCCAATTGGACGTGATGCATATAAATCAAAGAAGCAGCACTGACCTACACGTCGACCTTTGAACTGTCATGTTTGCGCGTAGAAGGATAATGTGTTCGTCCGGCCTTCCTACACATGGCATACATACATGCGTCTGCCACCTGTACAGATACGACCTCACACTACCATTACATACCGCTGTTTTGTCTTCATATTTTACAACTAAGTCAACTTAGTTGGAAGTTTGCCAGACATCTACCCGCTAGTTTTCTGCAGGCAACTAGTTGCCTATGATTCTGGACGGATAATTGTCTGCAGACAACTAGTTGCGCATGAGTATGAACCAATAGTTGTCTACAGACAACTAGTTGCCTACGATTCTGGACGGATAGTTGTCTGCAGACAACGAGTTGCGCACGATTCTGAACCAATAGTTGTCTACAGGCAACTAGTTGCCTACGATTCTGAACCAATAGTTGTCTGCAGGCAATTAGTTGCACACGATTCTGGACGAATAGTTGTCTGGCATACAACTACTAACTAACATAATTATACAGGGTGAGCAACTTTTCGACACGGAATCCGTAATAAAATTGTCGACCCCGATCACGGAAAATTATGGAAGACTTAGCTGAAGACTCCATGATAAGACCGATAGCAGTTTCAGTGCCCAGTTCGCTGCCCATCAAGACATACTGCCAAATCATAATAATTGCGATACATAAACAGATAGATAATGCCTGGTTTTTCTGCGATGCCCAGCTTAATCTTCCGAGTTTCGATCTGTGAAATGTATACCTCGTATTTGCTC